>RJWJ010018588.1:0-31427 GCA_004363605.1 Indri indri
TGACTGACGGATTGTGAATACGCTTGACAAAGAGCCCTATATAATCTCCAGTTCTTTCCCTGCCACATCAATCACGGAGGCTAAGATGGAACCAGCCTAAATCCCTGAGTCTCCTCTTTGAAGGGAGCTACCCTGGAGAGCCTTGAGACCTACAGCAGAGTTGATATGAGGGAGAAATAAACTTTCCTATGTTATGCTATTGAAATTTAAGGGTTTATTTTTTCTTTCTGGTGGTTGTTAAATAAACGAGATTGGGGTGTTTGTGACCATTTCTTACTGCAGCATAACCCAGCCTACCTTACTAATATATTAGGCATCAAAAAATTGACCAAAATATACAACTTCTGGGATTTATCCAAGAAAAGTATAAAATAAGAAGAAAATCTATACAGTTGTATTTTGTTATTCATGGGGAATTGATTCCAGAACCCCACTCCAAAGGCTATCAAAATCCATGGATGCTCAAGTCCCTTATATAAAATGATACAATATAGCATTTGCATATGACCTATGCATATCCTTCCATGTGCTTTAAATCATCTCTAGGTTACTTATAATACCTAATACAATGTAAATGCTGTATAAATAGTTATTATACTGTACTGTTTATGGAATAACAAGAAAAAAGTCTGTACATGGTAACCATCCATTTTTTCCCCCAAATATTTTTAATCCAGAGTTGGTTGAATCCATGGATGTAGGACCCACAGATATGGAGAGCTGAATATATACACAAAATATTCATCATATTATTATTTATAATTCAAAAATTGAACACAATCCAAATGTCCAGCAATTTGGGTGTGTTTAACAATTTATAAGTCAGACATAGAATGGAATGTTATGAATATATGAGAAGATATATAATAAACTGAGGCAATTTTGAAAAAAGGCAGGATAAATTTTTTAATGGCTACAAAATTGTATATACACCATTATCTTAACTATATAAAAGCACGTATCTTAAAAAAACTTGAACAGAATACACTACAATGATATCCATGGTAAAATAGCTATAGGATATACATTATTTTCCCTTTTCTTTATTTTCTAAACTTTTTGTAGTTTTCAAAATTGCTTTTGTAGTTTAATAATAACATTTTTAAAAGAAATGAACATTGTAATGACTTAAATTCAGCAATGTTTCCTAAGAACAAGTTTTTCCAAATCATTTACATTTTTATAAGATCACTAGAATTGTAGATTAAGTGAATACCACAGCCACAGTTTATGTTGATTTCAGCAAGGCATTTAAGAAAAGTTTCCATGATATTCCTGTTGACAAGATAGAGAAATTTGTCCTGGATCAGAGCGGAGATCTACAAATTTGCATGCAAGTGAACAATTTCACTTAATGTGAGACTAGAGTAAAATATCCTTGGCCTGTTGTTAGATCTCTGTCCTTGGCTTTCGCAACCAATGTTTATTTCAATGTCTGCAATAAAGAAATAGACAGCAAAATTATAAAATGTGGAGCTGACATAAAGTTGGGAAGTAGAGTTAACATGATTGATGACAGAGTAACGATAATATCAGAAAACTGGAACAATGAACAAAGCTGTTCTGATCGACTTTGAGAAATGCAAAGTTTAGCTCCAAAAAGCTCAGTTGCATAAATGCAGGATAGAGCAGATAGTCAATCACATGAAAATCAAGCAAACCTTGAGATGTGGAAAACCACCTCCCTATATATTTATTTATTTCAACAAATATTTATTTAGTACCTTTCAAATTTAAGGAATTTTGCAGACGTGCAGACAAGATATGATCTTAAGGAATAGACTCTAGAGATGGAAAGGAGGGCGAGTTACAAGAAGTATTCAAGAAGGGGAATCTGCAGCATTTGGTGCTCAACTTGGTGAGGACTAAGATGGAGGGAGCCATCCAGAATGATGCCTGGCTTTGGTCTGCTGAATGGGAACACAGACAGGCAATACTGGAGGAGGAAGTGGCTGTAGGGAGGAGGAGATGAGTTTATTCTTGGATAATATGAGTTTTAGTTGTTTTAGAGTCATCGAGGAAGAAATAGTTTTTAGACCATTGGATATATAGATGTAGAGCTGAGAAAAGTCAGGGCTAGAAATAAAAGATTGAAGAGTCATCAAGACATACATGGCAATGAGATCAAAGGAATAAGTGAATGCTAAAAGAGAGAGGAGAAATTAGGAAGAGAGGAAGCACGAGGACAGAGCTCCAAAGAAATCTAGTAAGAAAATATTAAGAAAGAAAAATCAGAGAGCTAATGAGAGAACAAAAAGAAACGATGTTTTAGACGTCAAGAGAGGAGTTTTGAAAAGGTGCAGAACTTCCTGTCAAATGTGTTAGTAGAACAACTGTCCCCAAACCCCTGGCCGGGGCCTGAGACCAGGCGGAGCTGCTCATCACTGCCTGAGCTCCATCCCCCCACCCCCATCCTGCGGAAAAATTGCCTTCTGTGAAACCAGTCCCTGGTGCCGAAAAGGTTGGGGATTACCGTTAAACCATCAGAGCCTGATGTTCTTCTTCCTAATTTTTTAGTCACAGACTTATAAAAACTAGAGGGTGAACCATACCTGATAATATCACATAAAAACAAAATATCATAATCATACACAAACGTAATAACTTAGTATCACTACTAACGCTAAGAAAAGTCTATTAAGGAACTTTTGTAAACTTTTCTTGGATGACACACTAGACATTCCATTCCCAGAATTGGCTCATGAACAGCTGAAAGAAACTAGAGAAAACTTTGAGTCACCCCAACAATTTGTCACTAATTCCAAGACATGGGCCACACTCATCTTGAAAATAGGTGGCCATTTTTTACATGAGAACTATGTTCTGTGTCCCTCGATTCCAGTGTCAATCCATTCCATCAGATCTTCTTGTTCTACCTCTAGAGATAAACTTCCTATAAAGGACACTACAGGAAGTGGAATGGGGTGGGAGAGAAGCAGGGTGCATGTTGCCATATTTTATGAGCCTGGAAAGGAAGATTTCTGGGAATACTACTTATTGGGCATTGTGGGTCTCCACATACATTGAATGAAAAATAACACACTGCATCTGACTCTAATAGAGAATAGAATCAGTGTAGAAGGATGCACTTTTGCTCTATAAGAATTGCTTATTAAGCACTGCAATTTGGGGTGCCAGCCATGCATGCCAACCTGCCTCAAGCAAGAGAGCAAAGAGGAAGTGGGGAAAATGATCTACCACAAGGAGCTCCGTATTCTCCTTCCCCTGCGCTGCTGATGGAGGGCAACTGGCAAGGCGGCACAGGATGGCCGCACTGTCGCAGGAGACGCCCTAAAGAACCAAGTCCCAGCCAGACTTTCAAATCAGCCTTCACGTGGTAAGGATGCCACTGAATGTTGAACTAAAGGAGGAGGAGGCAGAAGAGCTTTCTCTGCATCTGAATATTTTAATATCCCTCTAGGTCTCATTACAGGAAGAACTACTGATAGTATGAGCTCAGGAGATTTTTAAGGGAGAAGCATCCTTTCAAACGTGCCTCTAATAGACTCCAATTTTCTGGCTTCAAGATACACAGTACATGGCCATCTCCGGTGTCACTCAACAATTTAACATTGTTCTCTTTGTTCGACACATACATTGTAGTGTATTCCTTCTCTTGGTTTAAAACAATACAGCAGCACTGTGTGTGGACATGCACACAGATAAACACAAATACTGATAATAAATGCATTACATTAAAAAGTGTTAAGACTGATTTTGTTTACACCCTGCACAGTCCTATGACTCTTTAAACACCTTGGGCTGGCTCAGGGAACGAGCCGTGTGGTGGGCTCTGCTGGGAAGGCCACGCCCCTGTCTGACTGGCCAGGCTCCACTGTCTCCTCTCTGATCTGAACTGTCCGTTATCCATTAGTCACTTTTTACAGTTAAAAGCAATTGTGCTGGATATGACAAATGGCAGATGAAGTGGACAACTGACTTCAGAATATACCTGTAAAAAAAAAGCACCGTTGGGAGGAGAACAATGACCATAATATTCTGTCATTTTTCCATTAGCTCATTGGCTAATGTACCCCTAAGTGAGTAAGGCACTGAGTGCTGACTTTGTGCGTGGTTCTGTACCCTAGGTCAAGAGTGACAGGCAGGGAGTGAATCAAAATAAAAAGACATGACATGTCTTGACAGCTACTGAGAGGTACAGATACATGGACAATGATGAAGCAAGTGGTGAGATAAGAGAGGGAGATTACGGAACCCAGAGGAAGGAGCTCGAAAGAGAGGGGAGAGAAGTTCACAGAAGAAAGATTCACATTTGGGCAAAACTGGAAATAGCGAACATGACTGTGTGTGCACTCAGGGTTGGTTCTTCTTCTAAATACTGCCCATGCCTCAACTCATTTAATCCTCACACAATCCCAAGAAGTAAATATATAATTATCTCTGCTTAAAGGTGAGGAAAACGAGGCAGGTTAAGCAATTTACCAAAAGTCCCACAGCGGGTGAGTGGGGATCAGAACGGAGGCAGTCTGATTCTAGAAGGCACACTCTTATCCCACATTCTGTGCACTGAAAGACAAATAGAAGATACAGGATGAATAATGTTCGAGGAGGAATGGGACTATATCTGCTATGGCTGAGTGTGTGTGTCCCCACACAAATTTGCATGTTGAAATCCTAATGCCCAGTGTGATGGAATGAGGAGGTGGGGCCTTTGGGAGGTGATTAGGTGGAATCTTCGGGAGTAGAATGAGTTTATAAAAGAGACCCCAAAGAGCTCTCCACTCTCTTTCTGTCATGTGAAGATACAGTAAGTTGTGAGTCTACAACCCAGATGGGGATCCTCACCAGGAATTGTGTCAGGGTGGCACCTTGATCTTGGATGAGGAACTGGGAGAAGTAAATTTCTGTTGTTTAAGCCACCAGTCTATGGTATTCTGTGATAGCAGCCCGAGCTAAGACCACAGCAGTGTTGTTCAGTATGTAAGGTAGGGTAGACGCAGAAGGAAAGCGAGGCAGCTCTTAGGACACAGACATCAGGATAAACACCTGACAGAAAGGAGGTGATGAAGACAAGCTCTGCCTCTTCCTGCTTTTATGATCAAACATCCATCGGGTTCAGGTGCTGTTCCAGGCACTGAGCTAGGCACTGGAGATACGAAGATAAATGAAACCACCACTGTTCTTCAAGGGCTCACATTGCAAGGAGGAGAAAAGCCAAAAATGTATTATAAGACAACGAGGTAAATACTACAATTGAAGAATAGAAGGTGCCGTGGGAGCTCAAAAGAAGAAGTGCTGTGTCCGAAGTGTTGAGAGAGATTGCCCAGAGGAGGTGACATCTGAGCAATTGAATGGGAATTCAGAAGTAGCCAGGGAAAGCATTCAGGAAGGGGGACGCTGAAGTCTCAGGAACAGTGAAAGCAAACAGAGAGACAGAGGATAGCAAAAAACATGCTTCACGGAATGGCCAAAGTCAAACACGACTGGTGTGTCATGGAGAAGTAGCTGGGAAATTGTTCTAGATTATTATCCTAAGGAGTAATGGGCGGAGCCAGCAGAGCATGGTCACATTGAGTTTTAGGGACATAACTGGAGGCAGAGTGAAGTCTGGAATGGAGAGGAAGGAGCTATGGACAGGAAGGTCAGCTCAGATGAAAGTTGTTGCAAAGACACACTCAAGAGAACAGAAGGCCTGTCCCAGAGCCACAGTGGACTGATGAATAAATGTGAACAGACCTGAGAGACACAAATGACACAGAGGTCCAGGATTTTAGACCAATAATAGGTCAGGGAGGGAGAGTTTTTGAGGATTATCTGAAGGTTCTAATTTGGGAGAGAGGGTAGGTGTCCATCAGAAGGGAGGGAAAATTCTTAAGAGTGGGTATGTTTGTGACCTGTTGAACTTGAGGAATCTGCAAGGCTGGTGGACGAATATTATTGTAGACTTTGCAATTGCTGCGGCAAAATAACATCATCCTTGTGATGTCCTGACACCTTATTTTCAATGCCAGATAGTTCCACTGCAAAGACATCAGCAATGGATAGTAGATATCAGGCAATTGAATGAATTTCCTGAATAGTATAGACAGAGAAGCAACAATTGCAGTATATTCTGAGTTCAGTTATGAAGAAACAAGGTTTGTATTGAGTTTTGCAGCGCTTTGACATATTTTGTTACTTTTAATCCCCCCAGCAACCTTAAAGATAGGTCATCTTTAATATCCTTCTGTTTTTACAGATGAGGAAATCTGAGTCTAAATGAGTTGTCTCGGTTACCACATAGTTAATTAGTAGCAGGGCTAGGGCATGGCCACCTCTTCCACCTTTGCCTATAGAGATCATTCTCGTGACACTGCACACCCCCTGAGGTCAGAGCTGTGCTCTCGTGATCCGAATGCCTTGCACAACGCCCAGGATGTGACAGCGCTGAATCACTGCTTGTGGAATGAATAAATGAACGCCACACATCTGACATTCCAGAAGCGTTCACATTGTTAAATAACTATATTCCTGGGTAAATATTTTCATGGAAATAAAAAATTAAAGACACGAGCCAGGCAGGTGCTACTTTACGTGAAATTGCATAGGACAGTGAGTAGACTCCATTAGTAAAAATAATAAGTATGGAGAATGAATGTTTTAAAAAGGAATATATAAAAAGATATTTCCATGTAATGTAATTAATTTCCCAAACAGCCAGCAGGAAGGCCATTTCCTGGATCCCACCTGAACAAGCATTTTCCTTGCTTACTTTCCAAGGGTGTGTCTATACACCAACTCTCATCACCTTCTCTGTCTGTCTCTCTCTATTTTATTGCATGACATTTTCATTGAGCTATCGAAATTGGATGTGTCAGACACATTAAAAGCAATGGCAGTTGTGGCAAGTTAGTTGATATATTTTAAAATAAACCAAGAGGGCCATGTAGATGTCAGGGGAATAAATTGCTCCGTTTAGCAACAAGTGATTTATTTAACCACCGTAGACAGGGTCCGGGGGATTGCCAAGCTGCATACATTTTGGTTGGGAAAAGCTGAGCTATTTTCTCAGAAATCTCTCATGTGGGATTAAAATAAGAGAAGGAGAAGTTTATGGGAAGATTAATTAAATTCTTGATTTGGGAATGACCCTATGGAATGAATTTTATTTCCCATATGCTGCAAAATTGACCCGATAGTGTTTCTGGAAGTGAGAGACATTCTGGAAGCATCGGGTATTAGCAATGACCCTGACTTCATGGGCTGCGCTCAAACTGCAGCCTCAGCATTCCTCCCTGGCTTGCTTCTGAGGGCAAAGCGTGGTGTTTCCAAGAGTGTGATAAGAGAAGGCAGAAGTCTGGGATTTCACTCTTTCTTCCTCTCCTCATTCAACCTTGATTAGCAACTGCTAGATACAGGGTAATCGATGCATGCGAATTGATCGGAACCTGCAGTTGCAGAAGTACAACGCAGCGGTCAACACACAGGCCCGGGAAAGAGAAGGCCCAGATTTGCATCCAGGTTCTGCCGCTTAATCACTGCCTGACCGTGAACCAGTTTCTGACCTTTCTTTTCCTTATTTTTCTCATCCTTAGATGAAGATAGCAATACTCCTTGCCGCAGATAGCTGATGTGAAGTTAAGTAAGTTATTACCATCGCAGAAGGGTACCATCTGCAATTGTTTCTTATCCGCTCCATCAATAATTCCCTCTCTGGGTATAGACACACCCTTTCCCTTAGCATAGAAGCCTTGAGCCTACATTCTCCTTCCGTTGTGACCTTACTGCTTTTCTCTCATTTATGTCAAAACGCCTGGAAAGAATTGTATGTTTGCTCTTTGATCCACTCAGTCACACTTTAATCTCTACTACTGAAATGAAACTGTTCATTAAAATCTGCCACAAGCCCCACCTTGCCTAACCTAGAGGTCGATTCTGATCTCTCACGAGACTCAACCTCTCGGTGGCAGTTGACCGGTTCCTGACTCCCTCATTCTTAATCCACTATTCACTTTCCCGGTTTCCTTTGCAGGTATCGCCTTACTATAGTGCCCCAGGGTCCAGTCTCAGGAACTCATCTCTCCTTTTCTACACTCCCAAGATGATTTCACCCAGTCTCATGCTAGCTATAAATAGAAACTTAGATACCTGGCCATGACTTCCAAGTCAATACCTCCAGCTCCAACTCTTCCCCTGGAATCCCCTGGACTCCAGCTCATTTTTCATATCTCCACTTAGATGAATGATAGGCCTCTCAATAGTCAGCCCTCATTATTCACAAATTCCACATTTGCAGATTTGCCTGATCACTAAAGTTTATTTGTGATCCCCAAATCAGTACTCATGGTGCTTTCATAGTCATTTGCAGACATGGACAGGGCAGTATAATTTGAGTCACCCATGTGTTTGTTCCAGCTGAGGTTAGAGAAGGTGGTGTTCCACCTTCTTGCTTCAACTCTCAGAATGGAAATAAGCATCCTTTTCATGATATTTAGTGCTATATTTTTCATATTTTTATGCTTTTTGTTGGTGATTTTGCTGTTTCAAACAGCATCCGACTATCGTGCTAAAGTGCTGTCTAGTGTTTCTAAGTGCAAGAAGGCTGCCTTTTGGAAAAAACACAGGTGCTTGATAAGCTTCATTCAGGCATGAGTTGCAGTGCAACCAGGTGTGAGCTCAATATTAATGAATCAACAATATATATTATACACACTGTCTTTAAATAGAAACACACATAAAACTATCACTTTTTGTTGACAATATGATCTTATGTCTAAAAAAACCACAAAGATTCCACCAAGAGACTCGAGGAATTGATAAATAAATTCAGCAAAGTCTCAGTTTACAAAATCAATGTACAAAAATCAGTAGCATTCCTATACACCAATACAAGTCAAACTGAGAGTCCAATCAAAGACTCAATACCATTCACAATAGCCTCAAAGAAAATAAAATAACTAGGAATATACTTAACCAAGGAGGTGAACGATCTCAACAAAGAGGACTATGAAACACTGAGGAATGAAATCGCAGATGACACAAACAAATGGAAAAACATATCGTGCTCATGGATCAGGAGTTCAACATTGTTAAAATGTCCATCCTACCCAAAGTGATTTACAGATTCAGTGCAATCCCCATCAGAATACCAACATCATATTTCACAGATAAACAAAAAATAAAGAAAAAATAGAGATAATATCACTCCTATTTCACACTGTGACTGAGCTGTAGCAGTGTTAAAATATACTTCGACTGCCTTACCTGCCCCTTTGGCATGCTCCTGGGCCATCCTCAGCAAGTCTGTTCAGGGAAGGCAGGCGTAACTATCGACTTATGCAAGGCAATGACACATCACACCCCAAAGCAGACATCAGGAATGCTGAGATCTACTGCCCCTGCCCCTTAGCTTTAATAAGGGGAATTAAGAATGACCATGTTGTTTTAGAAAATGTCATCTTGAAAGCTCTATAGATGTGCTGATGTGATGATTTGATTGCCTTATAAAGTACCCATTTCCTTCCCATTATAGATTATGGAGTAGACAGCTTTCTTCTTAAAGGAAGACATACCATTTTAAAACTTTTCTTCCCATGCAGGGTGCACCACAGTGAGGACACCATCCAGCCCACTGTGTTATTATAACTCAGGACGTTCATGTAGGTTTAATGCTTGAAAAGTGACCTGCATGATTCCCAGATGCTCGGGCCCCTTACCAAGAATGTTTGCTTAACATTGGAAGAACAGGATCAGGTGCTGCTTAATAGATATTAAGTAGATGCAGAGTAAATCATGGGCTGACATAGGGGAATGGGCTGCTGCTTAGGCAAACTCACTCTTCAGCCTTGGCCAGCAACCCAGAAGTTTAAAGAGTCAAGGCTGGAAGCCACAGGCATTGAGGATCTAAGAAACCACCCACAAAATCATCCTTCCTCCAGGCTCAGCCTCCTCAAACAAAAATCCCACTCTGTTCCCAGGCCGGAGAGCCTCCAGGGTAGGAATTGCTCAAGCCTTGGTTCACAGATGTGTCACTGTATTTATTTGCTCCACAGGTATGTGTGCAGGCTAGCCCCATAAACTATAGACAGTCCAAGTTAACAAAAGACACGGGGAATTTAAAAATTGATTTTCACATTATCATCGTGAAAAAATTGGAACATACAGGCAAGCACCATCAATTTTAAAAAGTACTCAAAATCCCCAAACCCAGAGATTAAACATCGTTAACAATCTACTGTATCTCCTTCCAGCCTTTTGTCTCTATGTGTCTCTATATAGTGTATATATAGATTTTTTAAATTTCAAAATATTACAGGGGTACAAATGTTTTTGGTTACATGTATTGATTTTGTTATGCTTGAGTCAGGATTATAAGTGGGCCCATCACACAGATAGTGTTCATTGCACCCATTAGGTAGGTTTTTGCCCATTGCCTCCACCTCCCTCTCCACTGCTTGATTTCCACTGGGTTTTACTTCCCTCTGTGCACATGTGCACTCATTAGTTAGTTCCAATTTAATAGTAAGGACATGTAGTGTTTGTTTTTCCATTCTTTAGATACTTCACTTAGGGTAATGGTCTCCAGTTCCATCCAAATTGTTGTAAAAGGCTTTAATTCATCCTTATTCATGGCTGAGTAGTATTCCATAGTATACATATGCCACATTTTGTTAATCCATTCATGAATCGATGGGCACTTGGGTTGATTCCACATCTATGCAATTGTGAATTGTACTGCAGTAAACATTCAAGTGAAGATATTTTTTGATAAAATGACTTCTTTTCCTTTGGGTAACTACCCAGTAGTGAGATTGCTGGATTGAATGGTAAGTCTACTTTTAGTTCTTTGAGCAATCTCCATATTGTTTTCCATAGAGGTTGTGCTAATTTGCAGTCCCACCCATAGAGGATGTGCTAATTTGCAGTGTATAAGCATTCCTCTCTCTCTGCATACATGCCAACATCTATTATTTTTGGACTTTTTAAGAAAAGCCATTCTAATTGGGGTAAGGTGATATCTCCTTGTGGTTTTAATTTATATTTCCCTGATAATAATGAGTGATGTTGAGCATTTTTTCATACGTTTGTTAGCCATTTGTCTATCTTCTTTAGAAAAGCTTCTGTTCATGTCTTTTGCCCACTTTCTAATGGGGTTGTTTGTTTTTTTGCTTGCTGATTTGTTTGAGTTCTTGGTAGATTCTGGCTATTAGCCCTTTATCAGATGTATAGCTTGTGAATATTTTCTCCCATTCTGTAGGTTGTCTGTTTTCTCTGTTGATTATTTCCTTAGCTGTGCAGAAGCTTTTCAATTTAATCAAGGCCCATTTATTTATTTTTATTGTTGCTGTGATTGCCACTGGGGTCTTCTTCATAAATTCTTTGCCTAGGCCAATATCTAGAAGAATTTTTCCAACATTTTCTTCTAGAATTCTTATGATTTCATGCCTTACATTTAAGTCTTTTATCCATCTTGAATTGATTTTTGTGAGTGGTGAGAGATATGGATCCTGTTCATTCTTCTGCATGTGGCCATCCAATTTTCCCAGCACCCTTTATTGAATAGAGCTTCCTTTCCCCGGTGTATATTGTTGTCTGCTTTGTCAAAGATCGGGTGGCTGTTTTTGGGTGGTTTTATATCTGGTTCTCTGTTCTGTTCCATCATTCTATGTCTTTATTTTTGTGCCAATACCATGCTGCTTTGGTTACTATAGCCTTGTAGTATAGTGTGAAGTCTGGTAATGTGATGCCTTTAGATTTGTTCTTTTTGCTTGAGATTTCTTTGGCTAGTCAGGCTCTTTTCTGGTTCCAAATGAAGCATAGAATTATTTTTTCTATATCTGTGAAATATGACATTGGTATTTTGATGGATATTGCATTGAATCTGTAAATCACTTTAGGTAGGATGGATGTTTTAACAATGCTGATTCTAATGATCCATGAGCATGACATGTTTTCCCATTTGTTTGTGTCACCTTCAATTTCTTTCCTCAGTGTTTCATAGTTCTCTTTGCAGAGACCTTTCATCTCCTTCATTAAATATATTCCTAGGTATTTTATTTTCTTTGAGGCTATTGTGAATGGTATTGAGTCTTCGATTTGACTCTCAGTTTGACTTGTATTGGTGTATAGGAATGCTACTGATTTTTGTACTATGATTTTGTAAACTGAGACTTTGCTGAATTTATTTATCAATTCCCCAAGTCTCTTGGTGGAATCTTTGGGGTTTTTCTTTTTTATTTATTTATGCCCCCTCCCAACCCGGGAGGGGGAGGAGGAGGGAGAAAGAAAGGGGCTTTGAGGTTTTCTGGATATAAGATGTATCGTCAGCAAAAAGTGACACTTTGGTCTCCTCTTTCCCAATTTGGATACCCTTTATATCTTTCTCTTGCCTGATTTCTCTGGCTAAGACTTCCAGCACTATGTTGAATAGAAGTGGTGACAGTGGGTACCCTTGTCCTGTTCTAGTTCTTAAGGGAAATGCTTTCAACTTTTCCCCATTCAGTATGATGTTGGCTGTGGGTTTGTCATATACGGTTTTTATAAACTTGATATATGTTCCTTGTATGCCTAGTTTGTTGATGGCTTTTAATCATGAAAGGGTGTTGAATTTTGTCAAATGTTTTTTCTGCATCAAGTGAGATGATCATATATGGTCTTTTCTTCAGTTTTAGTGGTGAATCACATTTATTGATTTATGTATGTTGAACGTTCTTTGCATCTCTGAGGTGAAGCCCACTTGGTCATGGTGGATTATTTTTTTGACATGCTGTTCAATTTTGTTTGCTAGTATTTTATTGAGGATTTTTGAATCTATATTCATAAGGGATATCGACCTATAGTTTTCTTTTTTTGTTATATCTTTTGCTGGCTTTGATATCAAAGTGATATTGGCTTCATAGAATGAGTTGATGAGGATTCCCTCTTTCCTGAGGTTATGGAATAATTTCTGTAGGATGGGTGCCAGCTCTTCTTTGTAGGTCTGGTAATATTTGGCTGTGAATCCATCTGGTCTGGGGCTTTTTCGTTGTTGTTAGAAGATTTTTTATTACTGCTTCAATGTCACTGATCTTTATTGATCTGTTCAGGAGTTGTATTTCTTCCTGGTAGAGTCTTGGAAGGTTGTGTGTTTCCAGGAATTTGACCATTTCATCTACATTTTCAAGTTTATGTGTGTAGATATTTACACAGTATTCACAGATGATAATTTGTATTTCTGTGGTATCAGTTGTACTATCTCCTTTTTCATTTCTGATTGAGCTTATTTGGGTCCTTTCTTTTCTATTCCTGGTTAATCTAACAAGAGGTCTATAAATTTTGTTTATCTTTTCAAAGAACCAACTTTTTGGTTCACCGATGCTTTGTATTTTTTTGCTTGTTTTCCATTTATTTAGTTCTGCCCTGATCTTAGTTATTTCTTTTCTTCTGCTGGCTTTGGGTTTTATTTGCTTTTCCTTTTCTAGTTCCTTAAGACATGTCATTTAGATTGTTAATTTGTGATCTTTCGGTTTTTTTCATATAGGCATTTAAGGTTATGAATTTTCCTTTTAGGACCGCTTTTGATGAATTCCATAGATTTTGGTAGCTTGTGTCCCCTTTGTCATTCAGTATGGGGAATCATTTGATTTCCATCTTCATTATTGATATGAATGAATATCAATAATTTTTCAGCAGTAGGTTGTTTAATTTCCATGACTTTGTGTAGAATTGAGTGTTTCTCGTGGAGTTGATGTTTGGTTTTATTCTACTGTGGTCTGAGAAGATGCATGGTGTGATTTCTATTTCTTTGAATTTGTTGAGACATGTTTTGTGGCCTAAAATATGATCATCTTGGAGAATATTGCATGTGCTGATGGGAAGAATATATATTCAGTGGTTTTGGGGTTAAATGTTCTGTAAATGTCTGTTAAGTCCATTTGTTCTAGAGTCTTGTTTAAGTACAGTGTTTATTTATTTTATGCTTGGATGTTCTGTCCAGTTCTATTGGTGAGGTGTGGAAGTCCCCGGCAATTACCATGCTGCTGTTTATCTCTTTGGTTAGATCTAGTAGGATTTGCTTTATGATTCTGGGTGCTCCTGTGTTAGGTGCATAAATATTTAGGATTGTTACGTCTTCTTATTGAATTGCTCTCTTTAGCATTATATAATGACCATCTTTTTCTTTGCTATTGTTGACTTAAAGTCTGTGTTATCTGATATGAGAATGGCTACACCTGCTTTCTTTTGGCTTTCATTTGCATGGAATATTTTTTCCCATTCCTTCACCTTGAGTCTATATGAGTCCTTGTGGGTTAAATGTGTTTCCTGGAGACAGTAGATAATTGCATCATATTTTTTCATTGATTTGGCCAGACTATATCTCTTGAGTGGAGCATTCAGACCATTCATGTTGATTGATAGAATTGATATGCGGTATGCTGTTCTGTTCATCCTGTTGGGTAGTACCTGATTGCTTTGTTTTACCTCTTATGCCATTGTTTTATATGAACTCTGAGCTTTAGCTTTTAGGTGGTTTTACTCTGGTGGGTGTCTATTGTGCTCATCCATATATCATGCAGTTCTGAGTATTTCATGCAGGGCAGATCTGGTCTTGATAAATTTGCTGAGTGTTTGCTTGTCTGAAAAAGTCTTTATTTCTCCTTCATATATGAAACTTAGTTTTGCAGAATACAGAATTCTAGGCTGGCAGTTGTTTTGTTTAAGAAGACTGAAGATGGGGCCCCTTCTTGCTTGTGAGGTCTCATTTGAGAAGTCTGCAGTTAGCCTGATGGGTTTTCCTTTGTAAGTTACTTCATGTTTTCACCTCCTGGCTCACAGGAGTTCCTCCTTTGTGTTGACTTTGGCCAGTCTGATGACTATATGTCTTGGTGATTGCCTGTTTGCAACAAATCTCCCAGGTGTTCACTGAGCTTTTTTTAGATATCTCAGCTTGGATATCTAAATCTCTAACAGGACCAGGGAAGTTTTCCTCAATTATTCCCTCAAATAGTTTTTCCAGATCTTGTGCACTTTCGCAGGGATGCCTATGAATCTTATGTTTGGCTGTTTTACATAATCCCATATTTCTTGTCTGCTCTGTTCATTCCTCTTAATTCTGTATTCTTTATTTTTGACTGACTGAGTTAATTCGATAGTGTTGTCTTCAAGCTCTGAGAGTCTTCCTTCTGCCTGGTCTAGTCTATTCTTAAAACTTTCCACCGTGTTTTGTATTTCCTTAAATGAATTTTGCATTTCCAGAAGTCCTATTTGTTTTATTTTGTTTTTAATATACAGATCTCTTTAGCAAATTTTTCATTCATTTCCTGAATTTTTTTTCTGGTTTCTTTGAGTGGGTTTCCACTTTCTCTTGGATTTCATTGAGCTTTCTTACAATCCATATTTGGAATTCTTTATCTGTCATTTCAATATTTTCATTTTGTTTGGTATCCATTACTAGAGAGCTGGTGTTCCCTTTTTGGGGGGTGTCCTTTCACTCTGATTTTTCATACTTCCAGAGTTCTTTCACTGATTCCTTCTCCTCTGGGGCAGTTGTCACTTCCTATTTTGGGATTTTCTTTGTTTAGATGGGACTTTTTTTCTTCCCCCCTCACTCATAAGGGAGTGTCTACTGCGCATGTTGCGTAAGAATCTTTGGCTTTGTTTCTTGGTGCTTTGACAGCAATCTCGGTCCTGGATGGATGCCTTGGTTATAGATACTCTTAGTGTGGTTGTTTTCTCAGTTGCCAATTATTTATAGGCTATTCAGTGGTAAGCCATGTGTGTGGGAAAATTCCCTGTCTCTGTTTGATGAGGAAGGATGGAGGTCTTTGAGATCCTTTCTCTTTCCCAAGCCCAGTGGTTGTCTTAACAGTGTGAATTGTATTGACATGCCCAGTTTAATCTCTGAGACAGTAGGTGGTTCTTATGGGTAAGAATTATCCACACCCTGTGTCATTGAGTCAGTAAATGCTGTAAAGGGCTGTGCAAATTGACCTGCCTGTCAGTAGGTGGTGCTTGCCAGGAGGAACAAGCTGCAGCATTATTTTTGGTTCCAGCCCCTCAGGAGAAGCACTCAAATGCCTCAGGTGGTGGGTGGGGCCCTAGAACATCCCGGTGAGTCCTTATTCTCCACCACAGCAGAGGAAAATGGGGGAATGGGGCTGGGCATGGCTGAGTTGGGTAAGTCTACCCTCAGGCTCCACAGAAGCTGGTAAGATAGCTGTTTCAGCATGGGTTAAAGGTCCACTCTCAGGCTTATGGGGAAAGCCACCAGGGAGGGGCTGAAGTCTTGTAGGGAGAACAAAGGCACATGGTGGGTGGAGAAGCAATATGGCACCTGCTATCTCGGCTCAAGTCTGTGGTAATGGAAAGTACCCCAGGGGGGCTGGGAGCCTGGTGCTTTGTCCTTAAGAAGCTTCCAGTTCACTGGCAGCAGTGGCTTTGGGGCTCATGAGGATAGAAAGGCTCTCCAGCAGCTCAGGAGCCTGCTGACTGCCAGAGATGTGAGGGAGGGAGAAACAAACTGCTCCACCTACCCTTTTCACTGGACTCCCAGCTTCTCCAGGGCTGACCTCTGCTGATATCTTGCTCTGCTCCACAGCTTCTTCCCGTGGAATCTCTTCTGGGTTCTGGCACTTTCCCCTCAGAATTACACCTGATATATGATTGTTTGTTCCTTTTTGCTTTTTTGTCTAAAACTTTTCCTTCTTTCTGAGACAATCTGGCAGCTAGTGTCTCTGGTCAGCCATCTTCTCTGTCTGTGCTATATATAATTTTAAATAAATTGGATTGCTCTAACAGCATTGTTTTATAGTCCTTGTCTACATACTATTCTGTGCTGGACATTTTCCCAGGTCATTAATTATTCTGCTCTAGTGATTTTTTTAATAGCCACACAACATTCCAACATATAAATGTACCATAGTATACTGAATAATGCTTTACAGTTTAAGATTTAGATAATTTTCAGTTTTTCATTGTTAAAGATAACACTGTGATGAGCATGACTGAACATAAATATTTGTGTACATCTCTGATTATTTTCTAAGAATATATCTATTCACGTGAAATTATACAATCAAAACATATGAATTTTTTAAGGCTTGAAAAAGGTTTTGCAACTTTATACTCCTACCCATGAAAGAGACGCTTTTCCAAAGGTGGCTTTTAGGTAGGGCTACTCTGGTGGCCCGACCTAGGGTCCCCCTGCCTCTAACAGAGCTAACCTGTGCCCCAGAAGCTGCTGCTGGGCAGCTGTGTGTAGAAGGCTGCTTTTGCCCCTCAGGGCCTTCCAGCCGCATTTACTCATCTCTACAGCTGGGCTGGCTAAAGCATGTGGCGATCAGGTGATGTGTGTGGGGTCATGCAGCCAGCAGTGACTCAGCCAGACCCACTGCAGCTCCTGAACCTTGCTCAGATCACAAGGCTGAGAGCACTTGCTTCCCTGAGGCCCATTGTTCCCAAATAATTAGAAGAGGCTACTTGCACTTGAATTTGTGGATATTAAGTTTTTGGAACAAGTGGTTCAGCCCCATGACTTTGTTAATTGGTGACACTAAGTGCTGTATAATCCGTCCTTTCTTTTCCTTTTTGGAAACAATCAGAGAATGATTTGTGGAGCTTCCCTGCACTGTATAATTTGCAATGAAGCTTTGTCATGAGTATATCCAGGTGCCCATCTGAGACTCAGACTCAAAGACACAACTGTTGAACTGGATCAAAACAGCAATTCTGGTACATCCGATTCATTGTGACTCATACATAAAACCCAAGCTGCCTGGTATGGTACTTTCACCAGCATAAGAAAACCCCTGATGGCAAAGGTTGGCCAACTCTTGGGGATTCTTGTATACTTCATTCATAATTCAGTAAGCCAAATTACATTCAGGTGACCCACAGTCAAGTCAACATAACAAGACCAAGTCTCCTCAGGTGGTACAGCCAGCATGGGCAATAACCACAGCTATTCTGCAGTGGGTCTATGCTTCCAATGGTGGACTACTCTGGATTACTCCCTGGTATGGCGACTGTGAGTTCAAGGTCCTTCACAGACATTGTGCTTTATTCTGATACTTACCCACAGACAATGGCAGTTGAAGCCAATGTCCTCTTAGGGCCCAGCACCATTTGAAAGTGGAAGGGCATGGATGTGTCCCTTCAGCTGGATGATGACTCCTGACTCTTTCCCTAGGAGGGTACATCAGTTACATCCTCTATTAAGGCATTAACAGATGAACCTAATATATAAAAATTAAACAAAATAAACACCCTGAAGAGACACATGCTTTTTATTTATCTACATATATAAATACACAAACACATACCTTAGACGATCCCAAACTGTGATTCAGGAAAGTGTTTGCAGAACCAGGGGCTAGGAACTCCTCTCGGTACCTATTTGCATGAGGTTGCATTTCAGGAAGGCTTTTGGTTTTTAGCTGAAAGATAATGATTGAATCAGATGAGGAATCCCTGGGGCAGAGAGCAAAGTGGGAATGAGGGAAGAGGACAGTGGAGGGATAGCACGGCATTTGGTTCCTATAAGGACTCTGAGGGTGCTTTTGAGCTCAGAGGAATAAAGGATGACAACAGCTGGTCTTGGGCCTCAGTGCTGCTCTGATGCTCTGAAGGTCAGCCGGAGAGCCTTGCATGTTAGCTGTCAGCACGGACACTGGCGCGGCTCATGATGGGAACTGCCAGCACGACAGGACTAAGGCTCCTTCAAAGGATGTTGTGAGTAGAAGACACTGAGGAGGGAGAGAGAAAGAGAAAAAATTATGGCAAACGCCACGTGGGATTGTATCCAATAGCCTGACTCAAGATTTCCTGTGGGAGAACTTTGGGGAAGCCCAGACATACTTGGGTGGGGAAATTTTACAAGGTGATGCAGGGGACGTTCAGGCCAGAGCAGGAAACCCAGTTGTAAATGCCAATTATCCATCACACAAAGTCCCTTGTTTTAGTGCAGCAATCTTTTATTGCTTGGCATTTAGGTAGTTTCCAGTTTTTCATCACTAAAAATAACAGTGAGAAATATCCTTGAACATCAATTTTTATGTGTCTCTCTGATTAAATTCATATACATATATCGACACATTTAATATCGTGCCTATCTACTTAAAAATCAAACACTGAATTATAAGTTATATATAACAGTATTCACATATGTAAGTATACAACTTGATGACTTTTTTTATTATCTTAACCTTTATTATCATTCGAGCTGATAAAATCATTCAAAAACATGTAGGCTGGCAAAGCCCATGTTATTTTTTAATGATAATTATTCTAAGCACCAACTTTATGATAAAGCAATATAATAATTAACTCATTAAATCATACTAAATGTATCTCAAATAATTTTTTAAGAATAAAAAGGCCACTTTTGTTAAGTGTAAATGGTTTATTGTAGTCAAGAGGACCAGAGGAAGAGTAGAAAATGAGACAGGGCAGAGAAGGAAACCAATAAATGGTGAATTATCAGGAAGATTATCCCTGTGGGCAACAAAGATTCAATACCATTTGAGAACTCTGGGAGGCGGTGTGGAACGCACTTCAGAATTACCCCACCTGATAGGTGAGGAAGCTGAGGTGCTTATTTGCATACTTCCCATCTGTCATTGTTCTTTAAAATTATTTTATTGTGGTTAGAACACTTAGCATGAGATCTACCCTTCCAATAGATTTTTAAGTGTTATCTGTAGGCACAAAGTTGTACAGCAGATCTCTAGAACTTATTTATCCTGTATAATTGAAATTTTGTGCCCATTGATCACCAACTCCCCATTCCAACCCCCACCCCAATGCCCTGGCAACCACCATTCTACTCTCTGCTTCTATGAGTTTGACTATTTTAGAAATTTCGTATGAATGGAATCATGCCGTTTTTCTCTTTCTATGACTGGCTTATTTCACTTAGCATAAATATCCTCAAGGTTGCATATGGCAGGTTTCCTTCTTTTGTTAGGCTAAAGAGTATTCTACGGTATGTATATACCACAGTTTTTACATCCATTCATCCGTCAGTGGGTATTTAGGTTGTTTTCACATCTTGGCTATCTTGAATAATGCTGCAATGAACATGGGAGTGGTAACATCTCTTTGAGATCCTGATTTCAATTCTTTTGGATAAATACCCAGACCTAGGACTGCTGGATCATATAGTAGTTCTATTTTTAATTTTTTGAGAAACCTCCATAGTGTTTTCCATAGTGAGCGTACCATTTTGCCTTCTCACCAACAGTGTACAAGTGTTCCAGTTTCTCGACATTCTCATCAACCCTTGTCTTTTTATACATATAATAGTCATCCTAACAAGTATCAGGTGGTATCTCATTGTGGTTTTGATTTGCGTTTCTCTAATGATTAGTGACATTGAGCATCTTTTAATATACCTGTTGGCCATTTGGATGTCTGCTTAGGAGGAATGTCTATTCAAGTGCTTAGCCCAATTTTTAAAGCAGGTTATTAGTTGTTTGCTATTGAGTTCCTTATATATTTTAGAAATTAACCCTTTATCAGATATATAGTTTGCAAAAATTTTCTCCCATTCTGTAGGTTACCTTTTCACTGTATTGATTATTTCCTTTGCTGGAAGAAGCTTTTTAGTTTGCTATGGTCCCACTTGTCTATTCTTGCTTTGCTGCCTATGCCTTTGGTGTCATATCTATGAAACCACTGTTAAGATCAATGTTATAAAGCTATGTAATAGGAGGTTCCATAAAAGGATCACAGACACCAAGTAACCATTCTCCAAAGCAGAAGATGGCACAATAATATCCATGTGTTGTACACATGTTGTTTTGCATTTACAGTCTTGAGAAGGACTCTTTGGAAGGGTTAGCATTTTTTTCCTACTTATTGGTTCTCTCACAGGAAGGGATTTAAAACCCATGCTGCTCCAGGGGTCTGCTACCATGTGGCTGAGGTTGTAGGATAGTAATGTAACTACAGGTTAAGAAAATCATTTTGTTGATATTTATTTGAAAATAGTTAAATGGCAGCTTTGAAAATAATGTAGAAACATGTTGAAAAGTGGTTCTAACTCTTTTATGTTGGACAAAAGCGTGGTGCTCCTCTAAGGCCTCACCAAAGCAAATGGAAGATCAAAGACAGATGGCGTAAGGGATGCAGTAAGCTCTGCTGGTCAGAACAACATCAATCTTCACCCTTGGTGTTAGAGGGCCTGGGTTTGAATTCAGCTCTCTTTGACTTTCAGCAAATAAGTGACCCTCAAAAAGGGTCCTTTATAAAGTAAGAATGCTAACTTTCATGGTTGCTGTATTTGTTAAATGATGTAATAATGTGTGGAAACAGCTAATACAAGGTCTTGTGTTGTCTACACAGGGTAGATACTCAACAGGCACACGTTGAATCTGAATGAGTTGGATATTCAAGGTTGCTGTTTAAACCAAAGTATTTTAGTAAGCTACCACAAGCCATTAGCTCCTTATTTCAAGATAGCTTTTCAGACTTCTCTGTTATCTAGCAAGGACCCTATGTGAATGCACCACTGAATAGTCACTTTTGAGCAGGGGGAAAAGTCCTGTAAAAGAAAGAAGAAGAAAACATCAAAGACATAAGGTACTTCTCAAAGTGATTTTCATCTGTTGGGTGGCGTTTCATCTCTAGAGTGAGTTTCACATTAGGTTTCACACTTGGGCGGCCAGAGTGGATTACGTTGGCTGGGTGAACTTGGAGGGAGAGAAGAACGTCATAATGGAAACATTAATGAGAAAGAAGCAGAATGCAAGGTCACAAAGTCAATGTTTTCTTATTTTACATTTAGCCCTTATCTTAAATCATTTATTGTTTCAACATATTTTTTCCATCACGACAGCCAGGCCTGGCATTCTTCTGAATACTATAGACAGTTGAGAAACCAGTGCCCATACTCTCCAATGAGTAAGCCATATAGATAAAAAAAATAGTAATTCAAAATGGTTGGTACAGACGAGGAGCATTTTAGGCGTTCAAAGAGAAGAGATACTAAGAGTGGAGCTGCCGGGGAAGGCCTTCAAGACAGGTGTTAGTCTATTATTTTTTAAGTCCTTTTTTCCCCACAGTCCTGGTATAAGTTACTGGGCTTGGGGGCCTGGAGGTTAAGATAGAAGGGGTGAAAAGGTATGATGTGATTTCAGCAACAAAAACTTTGCTGAACTGGAAATTGCCTCTCTCCTGTGACACTGACCCTGTGCTCTTAAACAAAGTTTATAAGCTTATCTTCCAAGACTGATTTATTTTCCAATAGGCTCTCCCATCTCTCAAACCAACTGATTCCTGAAAGTTACTTGACCATCAGTCCTCCAAACACATTGGATTTTCAAACTGGACTCAGCTTAGACTAATTGCCTAGATCTCCTACATCACAGGAATCCCTAATAAACAGCAAGGGACGCCTGGTCATCAGCTCCTTAAGTAACCATCAAGTGGCATCAACCTAGGGGTTGTAGTGGAGCCACTGTGGGGACATAGTGGGGGTGGGGGATGAGAACATAAGGTGTATCTTCTAAAATGATTAAGCCCAAAAGAAGGACAGAGGAAACAGGTGAGTGTGAATGGGAAGGGTGGTTCACTAAAGATAAAGACAAAAGGAGCATTCTCAAGATGAGAGAAAGAAATCTCCGTGTTGGAAATATCCATTCCTCACAGACTGACTCTTTCAATTTGCCCGCTTAAGGGTGGCATTTTGTTGACTCACCCCTGGTCTATGAGAATCTTTCTTGCTGCTAGTACAAATCACTACTCTGGGCACATTGTCCTGTATTAGTTTCTGCCCCTATTGTAGAACCTGGATAGGATTGAAACAGATAGAGAACAGCAGCATGGGAATGGTGTAGAGTTGAGATTAACTATGGCTTTGGTTGCAGGATCAGCTTTATCAATGGGAAGATTTATGGGGAGAAACAATGGAAGACTCATTCATTAAGCTGATATTTGCAAAGAACCCACCCTGCGGCAGTACTCCATGGAAAGGCAGGTAATGAGAGGAAAAGACTGAAGACACTGAAAAGTCAAAAAGGACAGACTAGACCTAAGAAGCAAACCCATTTCCCTCTGGAACTCGTCATGAAGATGAAAGTATGGTTTTTAAGGAATAAATAATCCCAGGCAAATACTGGAATGTCATTCATGAAAACTCATATTGAACATTCACTACCAGTCAGGCAACTTTGTATGTGTTGTACAGGGGCTGTGGGATGAAGGAGAGAGGAGAGAGAGACTACAATGGGTAAGATATAAACCTAGCACTTGAGGAGTTCTCGGTCTGTGGGAAAATCAGATAGATAAATAAATAATCCAGAGTATAATGTTGCAAATGCCATACTAGAAATACAAATCCACCCAGAAGTCCTCTTCCCAGGTGTCAGGGTCCCAGATTCCCTCAACCAGGGTCCTGACATTGGCATAAGGAACCTGAATTGGCTGAGAGTTTAACCATTTTTGAAGTTTAGTCCTCAGATTATCAGGTCCTGGGCATGTCTCTACTCGCAGCTGCAGGAGATGAGGGGTTCTGCACACAAATAAGGAGACCTCTGGCTTAACCCATGGCATTCAAATGTCTGTTACTCAGATGTTTGTTATGTTTCTGCAAAGCATCTATGGCCTTTAGCAATAGCTATTGAGGAATATTGTTATCCTTGTAGCTATGATTTCCTCTATATGCCTCAAAAGCCAGATACATCACATTCTCTAGTGCATTCTTTTCTACCAGTATATCTTCCCAACTCATCATCGATAAAAAGTTTAACCATTGGATCAACACCTTGTGCCAGGGGCTCTTTGTGATCCATCTTCCACCAGTAATGGTATCCTCACTGCCAGCTAGCAATGAAACCATAACTTACTGCCTATTTTCTGGGACCACCCTTAAGTTGGGTTCTCTAGAAGGAGACACTAAGACAAATTTTAAGGACAAGCTATTTATTATGGATGAACACCCATAAAGGAAGGACGAAGAAACAGGATTAGACAGAAAGAGTTGGAGATGTTGGAGAGCTTAAGAGCTAGGATTACTCACTAGTAACCTTGCAGTGGGCTGAAATAGCCAGGACTTTATACCCACTTTCCTCAGCCACGGATGTGGACCATTTCTATAAAAATGCAAGATCAGGCAGCTGAGGCAGACCCTAAAGTAGCTGACAGCTGAAGGCTGTCAGCTAATCACATTGTCCACAACTGGGTAGCAAGTCATTCCTTCAAGGGGGATCTGGACAGCCTACCACAAGGCCTGAACTAAGATCCACTAAGGAGACGATAGATGATGACAAATATGTAGATAGATGTGTATAGATATGTACACATATCTATACACATATGTATACAGAGGGAGAAGGAAAAGAAAGACAAATTATAGAATAGTATTAGTATTTTCTGTAAATCAAGAAGACATTACTTTGCAAAGATCAAGGATGGTGTGGCCAGAGATTTAAAGAAGAAATTTGGAAATACTGGCTAGGACGAAAGGTTTCAGTGTTTTGACAGAATTTTTAAATGGCACTACTGTTGCAGATCAGTTAAAGTTTATAGTATAAATTTGCAGAAGGCCAATCCCATAAGGCTTTGAGTCTTTATCTCACAGTCTCATACTGTCAAGGGGAGGTCCAGAGAACATAGTAGGTGCATGCCAGGGTCTGGGGTTGACATGATGGACATGGCTAAATGCCAAATGGATAGAGGCAGTGTTGTAATAGCTGGCCATGGACCACAAGCTGAATGGAGCATTGAGTGGAGTTAGAAGGGCTCCTATGGGTAGAAAGGAATGATAAGCAATTTAAGCTACCAGAAGGGTAGAATGGGATTTTTAGTTCTTATGAGTGAGTGGAAGAGAAAATAGAGGAAAAAGTTGCAATAGAAGGATGAAAGGACCAGATCTTGGTTGGGAAATCTCCCATGAAGAGACCCAGGATATAGCTGTGCAGATGGAAAGTTGGTATGGACTAGAGATGAAGACTGGTACAATCAAATAAGGCAAGAGAATGTGAGAAATGACTTGTTGTCATCCTTGTCATCAAGAAGCTTTCAATAAAGCCTGGAATAATTGGATTTGGATTATAGGTCCTGCACAGAGCAAGGTACTAGATGCTATGTCTGGCCACTGGGAATTTATAATCTGCAACTTCTGGGAGGAGATGAAAACCAGTCTCCCCATGTCAGAAAAAAAGACCTCACTTGCTTTTTGCAAACTAAGAGGAACCAAGAAAATGTTTTGGTGACAAGTAGTAGGCCTAAAGTGCTAAAATATGTTGAAATCTACTTTGGTGGACTGAGGGTCAGAACACATTTTTAAAAACAGACATCAAATGGCTTCTTCCTCTTTCATTTTCTGCCACAGTGTCTGCTTGGCAAGGAAAATGACTCATTAATAAATTTAGCGCCAGAGGCCTGACTCATTCAGAAACCTCTTAACAACCACCTCACCCAATCTTACTATACTTTAGCTAATGATATTCTCCAGCTTAGGCTGTCAGAATTATGCCTTACACATGGGTAATGGGTTTTATAGCTTGTACTAGAAGTACGCTAATAATGTGAATTCCCATTTTAGTGATGTTGAAGCTGAGCGAAGTGAATCACCTTGGGCTAAACATTAAATAGAGGATGAAATTGTACTTTGTGTCACCAGAATCAGCAAGAGTCCACAGCAAAACACTTGGTTCTAGAGCAGACACTCCAATTGGTAGGTTGAGGTCTAACCCCAGTGACCTCACAGAAATAACTACTACCAAATTTGAAGAAGTGACAGCAGGTCTGTGAATGAGCAATTCGAGGGCAGGCATAATTTCTTATCTAACTATGCATTTTCTGTCCTAGCATAGCTCTTGGTAATATCTATTCAAAAAAGATGTTTGTTGAATGAATGAATGAAATATCTTAAATACCAATTTTTGTGATCACTGTCATTCCTGAGAGGAATATAGTAAAATTCATGCTTTTTAGCTATGACAAACTGTGTAGTCCTCAGCAGTGAAGTTCACTCAAATCTAAGCATCAAGGATAAAGAAATCTATTGCATTGAAGAATTTTCACTCTCCTCGATCTTAGTCTTTCGATCACTGTTTGATGCTAATATCCACGTAGTTTCTGGGGCAGAGGTAGGGGAGGGGCTTGATATGATTCCAAACAGAAATTCTGGGCCTGGGATCCCCAAAGGTTCACCTTTTTATGTTTTTCATCTGACCCTCAGAAGCTTCGATGACATTCCCTGTGGTGCTAGTCAAGGTAGCAATGCATGTGTCAAACCAAGAGAATGTTAAATTGTTGAGTAACAATCTGGGGCTGGCACCCCAAATTGCAGTGCCCACTAAACAATTCTTACAGAGCAAAAGCGCATCCTTCTACACTGATTCTAGATTCTGTAAGAGTCAGATGCAGCTTTAGCTGCTTTTGACAGCCATGTCATGACCACGGAGAAGCCAAACATTGGATGTCAGAGTGGAGAAAACATGGATCTCCAATGACTTTTTAAGGTTTCTGAATCAACCTTGGAGCCTGTTCTAACTCAGGGCTTCCTGCTACGTGAGATAATAAATTTTCCTATTGCTTCAGCTGGCTTAGTGGGGGATTTGTTTCCGGTAGAATCTCAAGGAGACAATGACCAATTGCCAAATGCGTGGGCACATAATAATTACTGTGAGAGTTCAGAATGAGAAAAGTTCACATCAGGCTAGTGTGGTCAGGACAGCATTCAAAGAAACAGCCTTGAAGAATGAATAGAATTTGTACAGAAAAGGAAGGAGAAAAGCATTCCAGGCAAAAACCAGAAGATGAACGGAGTTTGAGGAGCAACAAAGGAGGAGAGAGTGCAAAGCTAGGAAGAAAAGTCAAGAGAAGATTTTCAAAGACCTTGAATTATTCCCATATTGAAGTACCTGGGACTTTGCTATTTAAGCAATAAGGCTTCAATAAAGAGCATTGAGGCTGGGTGTGGTGGTTCACACCTATAATCCCAGCACTTTGGTAGGATCACTTGAGACCAGGAGTTTGAAACCAGCCTGGGCAACACAGCAAGGGTCCGTGTCTACAAAAAAATAAAAACATTAGCTGGGCATGGTGGCACCTGTAATCCCAGCTACTCGGGAGGCTGAGGCAGGAGGTTCACTTGAGCCCAGGAGTTTGAGGTTGCAGTGAGCTATGATGACACCACCACACTCCAGCCTGGGCAACAAAGCCAGACCCTGTCTCAAAAAAAGAAAAAGAGTTTTGAATGAGCAGATTATCTGTCCTTGCATTTGAAGCCAGGTCCACTCACCACATTATACTCCTGCTGGTCTATAAAAACAGGTTTTGAACATTAATGAGCATTTTAAGCAAATGGCCCCACAACTGCCCCTTCACCTTGACCTGCCTCCACTTTGGTCTCCCCTCTCTGGTTCCACGCTCATGGCTCTGGGATCCTGCCTTTGACCCCACGTCTTTGGCTCCTTCTACAGACTAGTCTCTCTTCCTGCTTGCCCTGCGACTTAGTCCTCCCTGCTTCCCTCTTATGAACTCCGAGTTCACGCGTTCCTCGGCAGTGGACCCCCCTGATTTCTTGTTAAATGGTTCACTTCCTGACAGGCCAATCCCCATCCTGGGTACTCAGGAGAGAAAAAGAGGGGGAGAGATTCAGACAGGGCTGCCAGGGCAGGAGTGACCCAAACCTGGCTATCTTAGTCCCTTAGAGATACCTGAGGCTGGGTAATTTATTTTAAAAAGAGATTTATTTGGCTCACAGTTCAAAGTGCTTTACAGGTACAGTCATGCCTTGTTTTATTGCACATCACTTTATTGCACTTCGCAAATACTGCGTTTTTCACAAATTGAAGGTTTGTGGCAACCCTGCCTCGAGCAAGTCTATTGGCACCATTTTTCCAACAGCATGTGCTCACTTTGTGTCTCTGCATTACATATTAGTAATTCTTGAAATATTTTAAACTTTTTCATTGTTATTATATCTGTTATGGTGATCTGTGATCAGTGATCTTTGATGTTACTATTGTAATTGTTTGGGGGCACCACCAACTGTGCACATATAAGATGGAGAACTTAATAAATGTTATGTGCGCTCTGACTGCTCTGCCAACCAGCTGTTCCCCCATGTCTCTCCCTCTCCTCAGGCCTCCCTATTTCCTAAGACACAGCAATATTGACATTAGGCCAGTGGCCTCTAAGTGTTCAAGTGAAGGAAAGTGTTGCACATCTCTCACTTGAGATCTAGAGCTAGAAATGTGTCAGGTTAGTGAGGAAGGCAAGTCGAAAACAAGACAGGCTGAAAGCTAGGCCTCTTGCACCAAACAGCCAAATTGTGAATGCAAAGGAAAAGTTCTTGAAGGAAATTAAAAGTGCTACTCCAGTGAACACACAAATGACAAGAAAGTAAAACAGCTTTGCTGCTGATATAGAGAATGTTTTAGTGGTCTGGATGGAAGGTAAAATTGGCCACCCATTCCCTTAAACCACAGCCTCATCCAGAGCAGGCTTCTAACTCTCTTTGATTCTATGAAGGCTGAGAGAGGTAAGGAGCTGCAGAAGAAAAGTTGGAAGCTAGCAGAGGTTGATTCATGAGGTTGAAGGAAAGAAGCCATCTCCATAACATAAAGTGCCAGGTGAAGCAGAAAATGCTGATGTAGAAGTTATCCAGATGATCTGGCTAAGATATTTGATGAAGGTGGCTACACTAACAACAGATTTTCAGTGTAGGCAAAACAGCCTTATATTGGAAGAAAATGCCATCTAGTACTTTCACAGCTAAAGAGGAAAAAATCAATGTCTGGCTTTACAGGACAGGCTGACTGTCTTGTTAAGGACTAATGCAGCTGGTGACTTTAAGTGAAAGCCAATACTCATTTACCATTCTGAAAATGCTGTGGCCCTTAAGAATAATGCTAATCTACTCTTCCTATGCTGTACAAATGGAACAACAAAGACTGAATGACAACGCATCTGTTTACTGAATGGTTTACTGAATATTTTAGGCCCACTGCTGAGACCCACTGCTCAGAAAAAAAAGATTCCTTCCAAAATAATACTGCTCATTGACAATGCACTCACGAGCTCCAATGGAGATGGACAGGAGATGAATGTTGTTTTCATGCCTGTTAATATAGCATACATTCTGCAGCCCACGGATTAAGGAGAAATTTTGCCTTTGAAGTCTTATTATTTAAAAAAATACATTTTGTAAGGCTATAGCTGCTGTACATAGTGATTCCTCTGATGGATCTGGGCAAAGTAAACAGAAAACCTTCTGGAAGGATTCACCATTCTAGAAGCCAATCAGAACATTCATGATTTATGGGAGGAGGTCAAAATATCAACATTAATAGGAGTTTGGAAGGAGTTGATTCCAACTCTTGTGGATGAATTGGAGGGGTTCAAGATTTCAGTGGAAGAAGTAACTGCAGATGAGGTAGAAATAGCAAGAGAAGCAGAATTAGAAATGGAGTCTGAAGATGTGGCTGAATTGCTACAGTCTCATGATCAAACTTTAATGGATGAAGAGTTGCTTTGTATGGATGAGGGATAAAAAACTGATTTCTTGAGATGGAATCTACTCCTGGTGAAGATGCTGTGAACATGACCAAGTCTGTCAATGTCCTAAACCTGGTGCTCACACTGGACACAATACTATTGCCTGAGACAAGATTTGACCCTATGTTGGTGCAAACTAAGGTCATGTTAGATTTTTTTGATGACCAAATTATACAATTGGTTCTAAATGAGCTTACTGTCAACTTAAAGCTATTCTTTTTAACTTACTGTCTTTTTTCACTTTTCACTGCAAAGCTCTCTCTCATGTACTTTCCATCGAGTTCTTTTTCACATGTGAGTCACATTGTAAAACGGTCTTTGGAGAGAGACTACCTGGGTTTGAATCTTGACTCTATCATATCCTATGTGACTTTGGGAAAGTCAGTTACTTTGTTTAACCTCAGTTCTTTCAACTGTAAGGTTAAGTACAGGAACTCCAATGTATAGAGTTGCTTTAAGGATTAGAAATAAGGTGTATAAATCCTAATCCATATAGGTAAACGATTTTTAAAAAGCTATTTTTGGACCAATTTATTGCTATATGTAGATTTAGCTCACTGTATCAACATTTTGAGGCCATTTGGGATTGAGATTATAGCTTCTTGATGTTAACTCTTCACCCTTGCTTCCTGTCCAACTGCCACCAGAAACAGCCTCTGGTTGACTAATCTGCCTCCATTAGGTAAGGTCAGGAACCATTTGTTTTTTTATTTGATTATCCTTTTATACAGTACCTTTGGTACTTTGAAGATTCTACCTTCTTTCTTACAGTCACAGCCTTTACCTATTGCCAATATTATTTTATTTTTTTACAATTCCATAAAACCTAGCAATAATGGACTTTGGTGATCTCATGAACCAGGAGAATTGGGCTCATTTATAGCAGTTAATCAGACAATTTTCTCTGCAACTTCCCATTAATTTCAATTTCACCAAGACATTCTTCTTTGTTAAGGAAGAAACTCCCCCTGCCTGTCCCTCCACTTTACTGATTGATGATTCTGTCAGTAGAGTAAGATGAGAATTTGTCAGAAGCTCTACTTTCAGCCAAATGAGACTCCCTGCAGACACCCTCCTGGTTTGAGGAGGCTTCTAGGCTATTTGAGATCTGGGTCAGCGAAGTTTCTCTCTGCCATCTGCCCCAAGTGTGTTCTTCTTCTTAAAACTACCTATATGTCTGTCTGGTGTGCTCATCCTCAAGTGTCTACATTTCTGCACTGGTGTACAGCCTCTTGACAGGTAGCTAAACTGCATCCCTCCTGTGGGGTTTGTTCTTTTTTTAATCTATTGAAACTAGAATTTTCTCACTACTCATCATTTTCCTTCATGTCCCCACTTCCCTTCTTAGTCGGCTTAAATTCCATCATTAGAACAACACACAAGCATCTCAAATCTCTTGCTCATCTTTCCCTTCATCATGCTCACCTGGCCAAACCCTGGTCCTCATTACACCCTACACTGTGTCTACATCCTTAAGTCTTAGCATTGCTGAGAAAAAAATCATAGAACCATGCTGAGTAGCAAATCATATATATATATGATTTTCACTTTTATAATTGCCATATGCATATTCTTAATTCCTTCTGGATGCTCCATCACATTACCATCCATGCCGTCTACCCTACTGAGTTTGGATATGTGCCTCTTAAGCCCTCCAGCCTGCTGTTCCAAACTGTATTAGTTGCTGTCGATGTAGGTTGTGTAGTTATCATCCTATGACTTCTTTCTTCCTTCCCCTAAGTTGGATCCACCCCCTTCCAGATAAAAGATTTTTCTCTTCCTTGGTTTACACCTTCTTGGCGCTGAAGAAGGAGTAAACATTCTCTGGGAACTAGGATCTCTAGACTCACAGAGCCCAGAGTTGTAGGGACAAGAAGCACGAATTTCCTAGGAGGGCCACTGGAAGTGATGGTAAGCAAGGTCACTCTGCCTTCCACCCCATGTTTCCCAGACTCATTTATTCTACCTATTGTGGCCACAGCACAATATAATGGTCATTG
>RJWJ010018589.1:0-31395 GCA_004363605.1 Indri indri
AAGTCCAATTCCATGACACTTGTTACTGCCTGTGTTAAAAGTATTATTTTGGTAGGTGAACAATTTGCTTCTACTTCACTAAAACAAGTATAACTATGAAGGCGAGATGCTATAATAAAAGACTAGAGCATACTTGCAAATATTTGTGTGACAGGAACTTTCTTTTATACGATAACGAGGTATCCAGTGGAGAGACCTGAGATATTTCTCTCTACCATGACAGGTTTTTCTGTCCTACTCCCTCACAGCTTTTCAGTTCTAGTAGAATTTGCACAGCGTCCAGAAATCTGAGAATAATGCGCATATTTTGAGATTTGTTGTATTGTTCTTATCCCATAACTATTCTGAGATATAATTCATATACCAGATATAATTTATATACCATATAATTCACAATGAATTATAAAATGCAGAATTCAATGGTTTTTAGCATATTCACAGATAAGTGTAAGTATCACCACTGGCAATTTCAGAACATTTTCAACACCTCAGAAAGAAACCCCATACCCTTTAGCTCTCACTTCCTATCCTCCCATATTTTCTCCAGCCTTAAATGATTACTAATCTATTTTCTGTCTCTATAGATTTCCCTATTCTGGATTTTCATATGAATGGAATAATATAATACATGGACTTTTGTAACTAGCTTCTTTCACCCAGCATAATGTTTTCAAGGTTCATCTAAGTCGTAGCATGTATCAGTATTTCATTCCTTTGCATGGCTGCATAATATTCTACTGTATGAATATACTACATTTTATTTATTCATTTGTCCACTGCTGGACAGTTGGGTTATTTTGACCTTTTGACTATTTTGAGTAATGTTGCCATAGACTTTCATGTACAAGTTTTTGTATAGACATAGGTTTTCATTTCTCTTGTGTATATACCTAGGAATGGAATTCCTGGGTCATATGGTAACTATGTTTAATTGAGGAACTGCCAGACTGTTTTACAAAGTGGCTATATCATTTTACACTGCCATCAGTGGTGCACGAGGGTTCTGATTTCTCCACATCCTCTCCTGGATTTGCCTTTAAGCAGTATTGCTTTGCTAAGGATGGTGGAATAGAACAAAAGGAGGGCAACATTCTGATGACACAGTGGAGACCATACCAGCCCTACTGCCTACCTTACAATTTCTCTTAAGTGAGAGAAAATAAATCCCTGTCTCATTTAATCCACTATTATTTCTGGTCTCTGTTAACAGCAGCTTCACACAAATCTTAACTCAATAGGCCTTATTAGCACATCTTGACTCTGGGAAGTTCTCGAAAAAAATTTATTGAATTGAAAATACAAGGATTTTTTCTATGGAAATGTTTTTTTGTCATTCTGTTGTACTCTGGAAAAGGCACCTTATTACTTCCTGATTTCAGATCCCATGTTTCAATAACCATTCTTCCTAGAAACGGTTTCAGGTTCTCACTAGCACCTTGCGGGTGCTCTGCAAGATGGAAACAACAACTTGATATCTTGAAACAAATGCAAGTGTTATAGTTAGAGCAATTTTAAAAATGGTAAGGAAAAGCACTCATTGTGATGATGCAGAATGAGCAAAAATTTATTTTTCCTTCCTTGAATATTATTCTAAGTATTAGCACAAGACTAAGACTGATAAGAAGTCATTTAAAGTTTTCTCTTACCTCTCTGGGAGCCCAGGGTATTTCAGTGCCATGTTGACTAGATAATGCTTGTATCACATATTTTTTCACTTACAGACATTGCCTTTGAAGCCACTTAGCCTCTGTGACAGGTTGTTACATTCGTGGTCACAGTTTTCACATTGGCCTTTGGAAAAGTAAAAGGAAACCTGAGTAATTAGTTTTATATCAGCTTTCTCCTTTTCTTCCCCCCATGCTTTTGTTATAATCATCTGCATTTTGAGGGGACACTCTGAACATACAAGCAACCTACCATTCTACTAGCTCTCTTGTAACAAATGTAAACATCTGTCCCAACGTCAGGCTTTGATGAATGGAGTTTCTTATACGTTTTCATGTAACTAGTAAATCACTACTGGTGGAAAGGAGAAGTTTAGAGAGTCAGGAAAAACTTTTTTGTGTGATCTATTCCTTTCTCAATTCTTCAATTAACTGAAGCTATTCAGCCAACATTTATTGAGTACTTATGATTTATTTCATTCCGTTAAAAAATAATAATCCCTTTTTCTTTTTAACTCCTGATAATAGATTTTTACACGTAAGTTAATGGTTCTTGGAATCAAATTTATATCTTAAAACAAAATATCTTAATCATCTTTCTTTTGCAAGGAAGCCTGTGTTTCTCATTTTAAAGACTCTCCCCTGCCTGTTTTCCTACTTACAAATAGCAAAATCATTTGTCTTGCGTTGTTACCAGGTTAGTTTGAATGTTTCTTATAAAAGCCAAATAAATAGGAGCAATGCTTTACTCTCCCAAAATTTCTTCTGAATCTTAGCTTTACAATAATTTCCTATTTTGTAGACCATATCCATTCACTATTTGTTTATTAATAAACATTTATCAAGGACCTGATGTTTACTTAGCTCCATATTTTGTGTTATACTGGAACAGGCTCAAATCTATGACACGCAGAATCTCCAAAGAGTAACTTTATAAGTTATGTAAATTTCTGGGGCTGTGCCATCTTATTACCTTTCTATTAAAATGTCAACATCTCTATACTTTTTCTCTGTCTATCCTGACAAGATATTCTACCTTGAGATTAATCTAAGTCTCTTGGTTCAGATTCAAGCACCCACTCAATAAACTCTTTACGGCACTTGGGCAGTGTCTTCATCTCTAACATAGGGATAATGACTTTACCTACAGTATTGGATTGCTGTAAGGATTAAATGTAAAGTATACAGTATATGCCTGGCACACAGCAAGCAACCCCATGCACGTTAGTTGCTGTGGATTTCAGATTTGTTTGCATCAGTACTCAGTAACTTTCATTTCACCCTGTTGTTTCAACCAGTGACTATCTTATGGTCTTATTTGTAAATATACAACATAACCAGGAATGGAGTCATAGCACATTGGGATTTCATTTCAGCTCAGATAGTATTAGGAAGCACCTATTCCAACACTTTTTCTTCATGTGATCTGTGCACTGCAGGGTAATCCAGATCAAGGGTTTGGTTCTTTCCTGGTGACAAAGGATAAGAGAAGATGAAACTGCTATAAATGTCAGTAATTTAAATATAAAAGATACAGGAATAGATGGAAATGAAAAAAGAAATTATATATATATTCTATATATATATATTTTATATATATATATAATATCTATGTGTATACACACACACAGAGCTGTTTTTTAAACACAGCCATTTTTCTTTAAGTCCAAACTTGATTTCCAGGTACAGGGCCCTGTAACTTAACTTGGCATTCAGGTCATGAAGTCCCCTATACCCTAAGGCCACAGAGATCTAACGCGGAGGCAAACCGCACGCCCTACGCGCCACACTAGGGGAACCCTGGGGCGTTAGCTGTGGCTCCCACCTGTCCGCCGGTCACTGTGACGCAAATGCTATGGACACGTGGAACACCTGCGGGAGAGCAGGGGCGGGGTCACTCCGGGCGGCAGATGCGAGCGGGGGATACCTCAGGAGATGGGGATCGAGGAAAGACCCCAGGGAGTAGAGAGAGCGAGAGACTCACTCCCTCCATCCCCAACCCGCCCCAAACAAGGTGAGGCCATAGCCCCTTCCTACCCCCGGTACCGGGGTCCTTCTGGGAGGGGGCGTCCGGGAGGGGAGGAGTGGGGAAGGAGGCGGCGGCAGCTCCGGGGCGGCGGGCGCTAGCACGGAGGCGAGGGCGCGGGCTCCCCCGGGCCGCTGCGCTGCGCTGCGGTGCTCAGGGGCTCTGCCGGCTGCTATTCCGGCTGGCGGCGGCCGCCGCAGGAAGGGCCGGTTCCTGCGCTCCCCGCCTCCCCCTCCCGACGCCCGCCCCCTTCCCTCGCTTTCTGCTGACGCTGACGTCGGATGAGGGAGCTGGAGGGACGCTCCGACCGCGGCCGGGAGGCTCCTGGGGGCCGAGGCTCCGAGGTACCTGCCCTCCGGGGCCGGGGCGGGGGCGCGCCGGGCGGGCTGCAGGCAGCAGCGGGAGACGCCCGGCAGCCGGGGCGGTCGGGGCGCCAGTTAGGGGCGGCGTCCTCTCCCTCCGCGGGTGGCGGGTGACAGGCGGGTCGCCCCCTCGGGTCCCTGACCCCCGTGAGGGGAACGCATCAGCCCCTTCCCCTCCCCCGCCTCACCCTCCGGCCTGGGAAGGTCTGGAGGATGCGCGCGCCATGAGAGCGTGCGTCAGCCCCGGGGAGCGGGAGGGAAGCGTTCCGGGCTCCGGCCCCATCTCTCGCCCCAGCGCTGGGATCGCTGGCACCCCCGCCAGCCCAGCCCACCCACCCACGCCGTGCCTCGCCTTCCTAGTGGCCCCAGCCCCAGGACCCCGAGGTCCCTTCTGGGCAGAGACTTGCGTCCGGGGCTGACTTGTTGACAAGTTCACCTGCCGCGGCGCCTGGTGTTTGCTTTTTCTCTTCGCCCCATTGCCGGTTTTTGGCAGTGGCGGCGGAGAGCAGATGGGTAGCTTTTTATAATCACTAGTGCCAGGAGGCCTGAGCTCGGTCCCCTCGGGCGAGGTGCTTCACTAGTCTCGGACTAGACAGGCGCAAGAGTCCCTAAGCAGGCCGGGTTCTTGCAATCCCTAGCGCGCCTGTTTCCTTTGGGTGCTGCTGACTCCGCCTTTCCTGTCCTGGGGCTGTTGCAGCTCCGGCTTCCTCTAGAAATGAACATATCCTGTTGTTATGTCTGCCTTTTCCCCAAAGTGGCTCTCCGTTAACCTTTCCCACTGTCTTTTTACTTGGAGTGCACCAGAGCTCCTCGCCTTATTTTGGAGGTTTGGAAAGTATCGCGCCCTTACGCTGGCGAAAGTCATTAACTACCTGGTTGGGGAGAGTTGGAGAGAATCATGTTCTTTTCTTTTAGATAGCATAAAAAATAATCAGCACAAGAAAAGGTTTTCTCCATAGACCTGCGTGGCAGCCTTAGTAACAGAGATCTGGTTACAGCATAAAAATGATCAAGACCTGGAAAATGTATCACCACCTGGTTTGGGAGTGACACTGAATGCAGAAAGAAAGGCTCATAAGGCATTCATTGGCCATTAAGGTCCTACAAATTATGACTCATTGCAAACATGTTTGTGTCCGTACATTTCAGTAAAATCTCTCCAGAAAATCTCAAGTTGGTTTCTGTGGCCCTCTGGCTTAGATTTGAGATCTGAACCGTTCTGTGGTTGGGAAGTGAAATGGGAAATGCTTAACTAGTTTGAAATCAGTGCTCCAAACTCAGTCTCTTACTTTCTATTAACACACACACACAGTGCTTTTAAGTGAATTTTCAAGCCAAATATTTCTTTTTAGGTTTCAGTCTTTATTTTTGAAACATGTTTGGAGAGAATACCATAGGGGCAAAGTTGGTTTATAATTCTTTATAGCTCAAATATTGCTGTTTTGTTTTGGACTAATACTGTGTATATATTTTTAATTGCAGATGTTGCAATTGTTCTAATTGTTTCTTCTTATATTACATAGGCGAATAGTTGTATTGTTATTAAAGATGAATCTTTGGAAAACATAACAGTTAAGCTACAGAAGGCTACTTGTAATAATGGAAAGACCACTAAAAACTGACCCTGGATCCTCCACCCGTGGATCACTGAATGCTAAAGACGCTGGGTGGTTTATTTTATAGCTGTTTTATCCGCATTTGGTACACTTGAGTAACTGAATGCTTTCTCTAAGCATCCTTGTGGTGGTGCATATCTCTCCATATCAACCTTACAAAAAGTACAGAAAATTTTGGTATTCAAAAGAAAACCTTCAAAATTGCTTCATTGTCAAGATATTTGACTAAACAGTACATTTTTTCAGGTGCAAGCAGTGTTATCAGAGGTAGGGAGTTATGGCAACTGTGATATGACAGGAGGGTAAACCTGTGTTTGGTGTGAACTTTAAGGTTACAAGAACCTCGTGCAGGAGAGGGTGAGGAAGTGGATAGGCCACAAGGTGCAGGAAGAATGTTTCTTCTTTATTAGTCGAGCTAACAGCCAGAGAACTGAAGGTATGTAGCAGCATTTATGATCAGCGTTCTGGTCACTAGTGTCCTTTTTATTCCATCTGCATTATCAGATTTATGGGAACCATGGATAAAGATGCTGTCTGCATATTTTTGTCCATGAGGCCAACAGAGATCACTAATGAACCTTATCCCCACCCCGCCACCATCCAGACTCTGCCTCAGCAGAGCCTTAAGCTCAAAAACGGATAGAGGAAAAGCATTTCTTCCCCATGTTTTTCCTTGACTGCCAATCTGATAAAGTTTTATACCACAATCAAGTCTAGCACTGGGAAGAAGTACAGATGACAAACAGGTTTGGATGTGGATAGAGCAGGATTGGAACCTCTGCTGTAACACCTAGCTAGCCAAGCGATTAGCCTCTCTAAATCACTACCTCCTTATCTGTGGAACAGGAAGATCCATCTTTTAGGGTTGTGGTGGGGATTAGAGATTATATATAATGCTTTGCACTATAAATAGGACTCAATCAGTCATGATAAATTATTCTTTCACGTGGTCAATATATGGTATTGGTATTGGAAAAGGGTGCTACTGCTTTACGTGTGATAGGAAATGTGTTCCAATTTGATTTTGAGCAGTTTTGTTTTGTACCAATACTGAAACCCTGGGCTTTATAGAAAACACTCTCTGAAGTGGGGGGATGCAATCTGTAGTCCAGGAACAAAGCAAAGCTAATTTGTTCCAGTGGGGATAGATCTTCCACACCCCTGCCACTCAAATGTTGTCCACGAACCAGCAGCATTGGCTTCCCCTGGGAGCTTGTTAGAAATACAGACTCTTAGCCTGCCTGTCCTTCTTCTTACCCCAGACCCACCAAATTCAAATCTACATTTTAACAAGATCCCCATGTGTACATTAAAATTTGAGAAGTATTGATGTAACCTGGTGTTTCTCAAACTTTAGTGTCCCAGAGAGTCATTTGGGGGCTTGTTAAATGTGGATTCCCAGCCTGGATTCCCCATCTGCTGTTACCTTAGGTAGCTCTCATGCGCAGGGTCTTCCGCTGCTATTTGAGAAACACTGCACCAAACTATCCAGCACAGGACTCTAAAATGAGCCTCTGTCCTCTTCCTTAACAAAATACTTTGGCAACCATGACCTTATTTGATTTTCAACCCCTTTTGAGGTAAATAGGTATTGTAATCCCCATCTATCTGATAAGGACTATAGGCATGATTTGCCCTGAATAATGCATATGGTAGAACTGCCTTGAATTCTCTATAAATCCTAATTGACCACACTTTTACTACTCTAGCATTAAATTAATATAGTTTTCATTTTGGGGTTTTTGAGGGGGAGGTCTATAAGTAATTTTTACAAATACTAGTGAATCTCTCCAGGACAGGGATGACTATACCTGAGAGGACCTTTTATACAGGCTTTTAAAACAAATCCTTCCTTCTACCTAACCCTAGGCCATTTACTTAAGATAACTGATTTTAGCCTTTATCATAAAATGAGGATGATGTCAACTTGGCAGTGTTGTGAGTGTAAGCAGCGATATGGATACAGTATACATCTCAGTGTCTGAAAAGTGGCAGTTTCTCAATCAGTGGTGACTACTTGTCCCAATGTAAACCTAGTGAGAGAGAATGAGTTCTTGACAAGCTGGGAAAATGACACCCTGCGTCACTTATGGGAATGCCGGTCTCTCTTGCTGAGTCAAATGACATCATTCATCAGGCCTTTGCCCAAATCGAGAAGGGGGTGATTTAGTATTCAGTAAGCATCTGTTGTGTATGTACCGTATCCTGTGCACTTTGCTAAATGCTGGGAATCCCAAGGCAAGACCCAGATCTACAGTGCTCTGGAGGAGCCTATAGCTGGTAAGGGAGACAGAGGAGCCTTTCAGCAAAAGCAGGGAGGGGATAGAGAGAGGCACAGGGGCGTGATGAAACCCAGGGCCAATGCATCCCCTCCAGACAGGACAGAGGGCAGAGAAAACCTGGGACACTTCATGAAGGAGGTTGCCCTTGAGTTGAGCCTTAAAGAACCAATAGGAATTCAGCAGATGAATAAGGTTTGGGAGGAGGGAGAGAGTTCCCAGCAGAACATCTGTGTGTACAGAGGTTCAGAGATAAGGGAGAGATCTTGGCAAACAGTCTTTATGCCTGCAGCCTGATGTACATGTGTGTCCCTTGTTAACTGAGTGGCCTTGGGCAAGTGTGATCATCTGTGAGTTGGCAGGATTAAATGCATTAATCAGTGTAAGCATAGTACTAATTTCAGTTATGTGCAAGATAGTTGTGGAGGTGGTAGAGGTTATTAGTACAAAATAGGGGACTAACATTAAGAAGTCATTAAGATTAGAGAATGGTGCAGGGGTCAATTTTAGAATACATTTAGCAGAAAATACATGGAATTAAAAGAGGGTGACTAAAAAAGACAATGTAATACAGTACTGTGGAGTGGAAAGCACAAGGTACAGGTGTTTGGAGATGGACCACTGCATATATAGAAAAGAGTTGTTGTTAACCCTAAGAGACTAGATTGGAGACTAGAAAAGTCCTCTAGTTTGGGGTGGTGAGAGTATTTGTACAAGAAGTGACTCTAAAGTATCGCAGCTACTTTCCAAGAGCACACACATTAAAAATCCATCCCATTACTTACCATCATTATGATCACTCACTTCCACTTCACTGTTTTCAGAGTAGAAACATAGACACCAGTGTATTTTCCCCTAATAGTACTTAGGGGAAATCCAGCCTTCTCTGTGATGTTTTCCTGGTAGAAATCAGAGACCAAAGAGCTAATTTTGATAAATGGTGCCCCTTTTCCTTATTCATAGGAACCCTGATAGCCAGTAGGAACTCATCAGCATTTGCGGGTTTTGTTGTGCATAGTAGTACCAGGGTGGCAATGGATTTGGAACTAACACAGCACCTGAGCCTGTGATTGGGAGAGGTTGTTTTCATAGAAATGTAGCCCATTAACCAGCCTCCTTCCATACAGAAGTGTAGAGCAGAGTGATTAAAAATAGGAACTTCGGAGTCAAAAGCGGACTTGACTGAGTTTACTAGATGTTAACTTTGGGCAAATTACTTTACCTTTCTAAGCTTTTTTTTCTCACTTGCAAACTGGGAGTGATATCCGTTCTATAGTCTATATCGTGTGGAAATGAGATGATGGTGCGTTGTGTGTTAAGTGCTTCACACAGGCGGAGTGCTCAGTAAGTGTTAGCACATAATTATTGCCCATGTCTAGCACATACTTACTAAATGCCTACTTGCTTCAGGTGCTGTGTTGGTGCTAAGGAGGCAAAGATTAACTTAAGGGTCCCTGCCCTCAAAGAACCTACAGTCTGCTGCAGGAGATACGGATGTAATTAGCTCATTGCAGGAGCACAGTGGGCATGCAGTGGCGCCACCAGCACGGGGCAGTCAGTTCTTCAGTGGGGAGGACAGGAGTGGCAATTCCCTGGGGGAGAGGGCAGAGGGCAGGGGTTGGATTGGGAAGGCTTCACTGAGAAGGTAGCATATGAGGACAGTCATGATGTAAGTTGTAATTTGGTCATTTGGACAAAAGAGAGGAGGCATTCCAAGTGGAAAGCATCATCTCCAAGTGTTGAAGTGGCATAGTCTATTCAGGGAAGCTCTAGCATTCTGAAATGACCAGAAGTAACAGTTCTGTGTGAGATATAGTAAAATTTGGGGGGAAGGGAGCTAGGATATAAAGGGGCTTGTGTTTTTTGCTAAGAAGTTTGGAATTTCTCTAATGGCAAGAGAAAACAATGAAAACATTTTAAGTAGAAGAGAGGAATGATTAGATTTGCATTTTATAGTAATAGTTCATACAATGGTGTAAAAGATTGGAATAGGCAGATACAGGGATGGTATTGTGTCTTAAGGCCTAAGTCCTATCTGTGACAATAAAAAGGAGACGATGAATTTAACCACATTTGCAGAGGTAGAATGGAAAGAACTCAGAAACTGTTTGCAAAAGATAAGAGAGAAGTCATTTACAACTTAGGCTACTGAATGGATTTAGTGCTGGGAATTAACAGAGGGACCCCAGGAAGAAGAATGACTTGTGGGTAGAGATGGAGAGAGAGAAGTCTAGTTTTAGATGTATTGAATTTAAAGTGCCTATGCGACATCCAGGTAAACTCAGGAGAACGGAAATGTGGATCTGGGGTTCTGGAGAGTGTCTAATTTCAAAAGTCATTGGCATATAGCTGGTGGTCGAAGCCATGGAAGTGTATGAAATCACCTAAAGAGAGCAAGCGAAGTGTAATAGAAGACAGCCAAGGTTGGAACCTTATAGATCACTGATATTTGAGATATGGGCACAGAGCAAGAAAAGACAACAAAGAAAATTGAAAAGATACAAAAGTGTAGAGAATGTTTCCTGAGAAAAGGGGAAAGCATTTCAAGCAAAAAAAGGGGAGCATAGTTGAAGGTCAAGTGAGATGAGGCCTTGAGTTCAGCCCACAGTGTAAGACTTTCTCTGTGTGGTGGAGGAAGGAAGCTGACAGTGTGGGCTTAGCAGAGCTCAGACTGTGAGGAGAAGGAAGAGGATGGTAACCAGAGGGAGAAAGAAGTTGAAGCATGTAGGCCGAAGGCAGAAAGCAAGGGAGGTTGATTAACTTGAAAGAGAATGTGTAATAGATGGACTAAGGTGGGAAGGGGAGGAGTGTGGGACCATCCCTCCTACAGGGAAGGAAGGGAACAGCAGGGATTATGGTCATGTTGCTGGGTAGTTCCAAAGAAGTGAGCAGGGGTGCATGTAGAGTGGAAGCTGTATGAGAAGGTGCCCAGTGCGATGCCAAGGCCATGGCTCCCCAGAGTGCATGAGGAGGGAGACTGCCTGTCATCATCCTGAAGAGTTTTCTTCCACCTGCTGCTCCCTGAGGGCGAAGGGTTGCTTGTCCTTGTACCTAATGCTGTCTCCTCGGTGTTGCCAAATGCAGCACCGGCATCATTGTGAAGTATGTGCATGTTACGTTGGTGCCAAACCACTCCCCACTTTCTGCTTCCTGCTTCTCTCGTCTCTGCATTCCTGACTTGGAGCTCAGCGCCTTCCTGGTGCTTCTACCTGGGCCTGCCCTACCCGGCACGTGCCCAATGGCCCTGTCTTTCCTGACCCCCGTTGAAACAACCAGTCTTGTGCCTTATGAGCTCTGGGCTTTGCTGCACTTTCATTCCATAAACTTATTCCCTGATAAAGTAGAGAGAATGTGGAAAAGGGATCTTTTATTTGTTCTCAAATAACACCAGCTAGATGGCCGAGTAGAGGCAAGCATGGCTCTGTTATTGGGAGTATAGGAACATACGGCGCTTTATCCTTCTGTCTGCTCCCCTTTGCTGCTGACTTTTAAGGTCCCTTTCTTGCTCCTCCCTCCCCTGTCTGGACTGCCTGCATTCCGTGCTCATAAGCCACCCGAAACTCAAACATGATTTACCTGCTGCAGCTTAACCAAGCAAAGTCCCCAGATGTGTGCCTTTTCCAGAGAAGGGAGCTGTGGTAGTTTTTTTTACGGGGCCTCTGCACAGCAGAGACATTTTATAAACCACATATTAGGGTCTGTATATTTCAGTAATTTAAGACTAATGAAACGAAGCTTACTCTGTGCCTTGGGAAATTTTCTTCAGTCATGGGCCTCAGTTCCCTCGTCAGTGAAAAGAGGAGAGTGGACAAAAATGATCTATAAATTCTCTCTGGCTGTCAGCTAGGAGATCCTGTGGAGTCATAACAAATTGCTAGATCATCTCTTTAGGAGGCTCCAAATTATGAATTTAACCTTAAAGGAAGAGAACTTTGTAAACATTAGTGTTTCCCTAATTATCCTGTGATTGCTGACATTATGCTTATGTGCAATTTCGTGTAATTATGGTCCTCACATTCATAGTCTTGTTCCTGCTGCACACTTGTTATTAATCATTTGTACCTTCCAATTTATGTATGAATTACAGTTGTCCCTTGGCATATGAGGGGGATTAGTTCCAGGACCACCCTTGGATACCAAAACCCGTTCACCCTGAAGTCCTGCAGTCCGCCCTGCAGAACCCCTGTGTATATACAAAAGTCATCCCTCTGTATATGTAGGTTTTGCATCCCACGAATGCTATGTATTCAGTTCTCCTGTGGTTGAATAAAATCTGTGTATAAGTGGACCCATGTCGTTCATTCTTTTTTTTTAATTTCAGAATATTACGGGGGTACAAATGTTTAGGTTACATGGATTGCTTTTGTACTGCTTGAGTCAAAGTTATAAGTGCGCCCATCACCCAGATAGTGTACATTGTACCCATGAGGTATGATTTCACCAGTTTATTCTTCCATGTAATTCAAGGGTCAACTGTATGTTGTATGTTTGCTTTATAAATATATGTGTATATTTTATATGTGTGGGTATATATTTATATATGTTATATACAGAGGGAAAGGAAGTCCTGTATTTTCACTTCTGATGGTCTTACAGTAACCCACCATTTCACTTATCATTCATATGAATCTGATTTAAAGCAAATAGTACATTTTGCACATAGATTTGGACCTTTTTAAAACAACTTATATGAAAAGGTGGAGTATCATCATTTTTAGGGCATTTAAAAAGTATATATATGATTTTATTTTTGTAACGAAATCTCTGACAGAATAACTATCAGACATTCTGAGCAGAAAGAACTGTTTAAAGATATTTGTATCTAATACAGAGTACTGGTGGCCTAAGCTATGGAATTGATTTTTAGCTCTTTGCTATTTTGCTTAATGTCTTAGACCAAGGCTGGCCAACAAAAATAAAATAACAGGCACATATGTAATTTAAAACATTGTAGTAGTGGTAAAATAATTTTAGTTTAAAAAACTAAAAAGAAACAGGTGAAATTAACTTGATTTTATTTAACTCAATATATCCAAAATATTATTTCAACACAAAATATAAAAGGAAATATATACTATATAAACATAAAATATAATTAAATATAAAATATAATATGTATAAATATATAATATATAAATGTGGTTATATAAGATTTAAATATGTGCAGATATCAATAGGAATACAAATAATTTAAATAAATATAAATATAAAATGTAGATTTGTTAATGAGTCCTTTTAATTCTTTTTTTTCTTTTGGTACTAAGTCTTCAAAATCCAGTGTGAATTTTACATTTAGAGTACATCTGAATTCAGACTAGCCATATTTCAGGTGCTCATATTACATGTAGCTATATTGACAGCTGCTATATCGGACAGCATAGTCTTAAGTGATACAGTTAATTTATCTCAGGTTATTCTTCCATAAAACAACTTTAAAGTTCATGTCATTCCTTTAAAGAAACATTTACAAGAGGCTTCCAAGTTTTATAATTGGATCCCAGTTAAAATGTATTTTAAAGGTAACATTTTGTCCTATCATTTAATAATGTTCTGTGCTGACATTAAAGGGTGTAGTTTTTTTTTTTTTTTACAGAAGTCGATTGAGACCTTTGTCTGATTAGGGTGTTCCTTCATTCTCTGCCATTTGAGGTTAAGCTTTTAGAGAAAAGGACATCATAAATACAGATTAAAATCTGTATGTTAGATTTGAATTGGCATTCGAAAGTTATATAAACCAACCTAAATAAAAATCAAAGGTGAATATAATTGTACAAGTTTTTTAAATTAATTTTTTCTTTAGCAGAGGCAACCTATTTTTTTTAAGTTTCTATTCTTCTAATCCATTATATATTATTAGGTCTTATAGATTCCTTTTAGGTTTGTTGTTTGCAAATGCCAGCCTGTTTGTTATTGCTGCCATGATTTTGGGCTGTAGCTCAAAATTGACCATCGGCCATCCCTTGAAAGGAGGGCTGTAAGCAAGAGAAAGAGGAGCAAGACCTGGACCACACCCCTTGTGAGCAGTTTTGAGTTTTGTGATTTGTTTTTAGTTTGTTTTGTGGGGATATAATATTTTAAAATAATATTAATGTTGAAGATGATAGTATTTTAGAGAATACCTTGGCCTTTTTTTTTAAGTTTCTGTTATATTTGATATTTTCCTTTGAGAAATATCTCCTGGAATAGGTGAAGAGGCTTGTTAAGCGGCTGATTAATGTTTCATTCCCAGCATTTCTCCTTGTGTATTTGACCTTTAACCTAATTTTGGACAAGTCATCTCGATTTTTTAGAACCCCAGTTTCCTCATCTTTAAAAAGGAATATGTTGTGCTCATTATCTCTAACCTTTCTGTCAGATATAAATGTCTCTGAAAATAATTAAAATTAATTTTATAGTTTTTGTGACTGAGGGCATCCTCGATGTCAGCTAGCCTAGTCTATTACTTTACAGATGAGCTAAGTGAAGCCAGGTAGGTGAAGTGACTTGGTCAAGTTTATGGTTTCCTTTAGGAATGTGATTTTAATAGTTTTAGGGAGTCATAATCATAATTACTGCCTATGTTTAACACCTGAGTTCTTTTGAAATGTAAATAAAATGATTGTTTGGAAATATCCTAAGGACCCACTCCCCACTTTAGTAACAGAAAATGCAATTGTAACAGTGACTCGTATCAGTAGAGTTTAAATAAAAACTCATCCATCTTTTTGCTGCCTTGAATAAGATCAGAATTCTGTTTCCTCTTGTAAGGTTTGCTGACTCACAAAATTAAGGCATGATCCCGTTTCTCATTTTACTTGTGAATTTATGAAATGACAAAAACCATTTGCAGGAGACACAAAACTAGAAAGAGAATCCATTTAGCATTATGTGGAATGTTCAAGTAATCATAACTGTGTCAAAATCTGAAAGGAGAAGCTGTGTGGTACCTCAGAGATAGGAAAAACACACATACAAACTAGTCAAGATCACATTACTTTAATTAATGTTTAGCTTTTGAAAAGATGGAAGGCTAATTCAACTTCCCACCCTCCATGGGAATCTCCCTTTCTCAACTAATTGAGAACACAATTTGATGAATCAAGATTTTTAAAATAATAATTAATACAGTTAATTATGCCTGGAGGCATTGTTCCAGGTTTTTTTTTTTTACTGTTTTTTTTTTTACTGAAACTATTTTAATATTTATACTCAAAATACACTTGCTTCTCTTAATAAAAATTATAAAATTCATTATTGACATAAGAGAAAGTGACTAGAGACAAACATCTAGGAACAAAAGGCGAAAACATACTTTGCCCAGAAGAAATGTACAGCCATTCAATTATATTTTACCTTGGTACCTAGAACCTAGAACCTAGTACCTAGTACCTAGAACCTCTGACAAATTGTATTTCTTCTGTTCGTTAGGCAAGTGCAGGAGCCGGCATGGAAGCCCTGGCTCTGAAGCTAATTGTCTTTGTTTTCTCAGGGCGTGACACTCACTGCCCTGGATCACAAGTCACCATTTCAGAAGCAAGAGGCTTCATTCAGTTGTTTCTCACCTCCCTCTATGCTCTACATTGTATGACTTCCATTTGTTCTGAAGTTACACACCAGGGAAATAAACCCAAAGACCTGCATTACTTCAGATTATCTGTAAAGAAATGGTCTCATAAACTGACTAGAAGGCATACATTTCTGCTTCTCTGAAGAAAAGTTAACTACATTCGAGTTTTATAAAATTATTGCCTGACGTGTAAGTTTCAGTGTATGAAAGAACAAAATGTTGAAAACTGGTCATATTTCTAGATGAAGTTGATCTCTGAAATAATGGGAAAATGGAATGAGGAGGAAATTACATAAATTAGTACCGTGCAATTGGAAGCAAATTCCAAGAGACATGCCAGAAGCTTCCAGCGTTTGTGATGGATGGTCAAAAGACTAACTCCCTAGCACAAAAAGGTGCCTACTAAATGGGAAATGAACAGCATTGAATGTCCACCCTCCAGTGGCTACTGAGTCCATCTAAATGCTGAAAGTGGCACATGGTGCCTTCAGAGACTGGCCCCTCTGTTTTCCCTAACATATCTCTCGTCTTTAAGTTATAGTAATGCATAACTGCTTATGGTTGGTTACACACACCACCATGCAGTTCTGCTGTGGAAGAATTTGTTCGTTGCATTCCCTCTGCCTAGAATAACAACCGCACCCCCACCACACACACACACACACACACACACACACTCTCTCTCTCTCTCTCTCTCTCTCTCTCTCTCTCTCTCTCTTTCTCTTTCTCTCTCTCTTCCCCACACACACTCTCCCACCCTTTGCCTGACAAGCTACTACTAATTCTCAGAGACTATGCCCAGAGGCCACATAGGAAGCCAGTTCTGTGCCCCTGCTCTATGCCCCTCTAACCCTCAGCCCCTTCCTTTGCTGTAGCATTCATTCGCCAGCACAGGTAACACTTGGCATTCTCTGGCTGCAGATTCTCTCTTTCAGTTATATGTAAATAGCCCCCAAATTCTGTGGCATATAGTGATATGTAATTTTACTGAGGTTTAATTTTAAAGAATTATTCTGCATTTCATCACATATAAGGAAGCATTGCTTGTGAAGTCATACCATTCTGTGTTCTCTGAAGAAAGAAAAATGAGCGCCTAACACTTGTCAAGGTAATGATTGTAACATACGTCCAGTTTCAGGAATGTTGGAATGTGAACAGATTTGTACCTTAGATTCCACGGCATGTGATGCTTTGAAGCTGGCATTTGGGAACAAGTGATTTCACCATGGAGTGGTTCTAACCTACCACTTTGCACCCACATCACTGCAAGACTCTGTTCTGTTCTGAAAAGTGTTTTTCTTATGGGGGAAAAATGGCCTGCTTCCCAAAGAAAGCTAAATTCTGGTGTGCACAACAGAACTGAAGAGCTCTGAGGTAGTGACAATTTTTATCTAGGAAATTTTGGATAACTTAGGAAAATGACAAATTCGGCATTGGCTCAGATCTTTAATTCAAGAGGTTTCACCATATGCTCACTACAGACATAGAAAAAGGGATTCTGGACTCAGTTTCCAACTAGCGGTACTCCAGTACTCCAACTAACAGGAAAACTACTCGCTGAGTGGAAGAGAAAATCTACCGGTAAAGTTGGAAAGGTAATTAAGCATTCAATATCCTTAGGAAATGTGATTCAAGAGGAAGCCAGTTGCCTATTGGAATATTTCTGTAAGTCAAGAGTACCGTGGGAATGACTACTCTGAGTAAGGATCGGCTCAAGAATTTCAGACTGTTTGCATAATTCAGATATAATTGGAGGTGCCATCAGCTAACTTCACTGCCTTGAGGAAGCTCAGAGAAAAGGGTTCTAGGCCAGAACAAGTGTTCATTGCAGCTGAAGCCAGCCTATATGGAAAGAAAATGCCTTCCCATATTATGTTAATATATCCAGGGAGAAGAATCTACTATCGGGGTTCAAGGCAGCCAAGGACAGACAGACTCCTCTACATTGTAGCAATGAGTGAAACTCTGTGTTTAAACCAGGCTTGCTTTAGCATTCATTCTGTGAACGTCAGGGTGTTAGGAAAAAGCATTTGTTCATGTCTAAGCTGTCCAGTTTGTTCAAAATGTTTTTTAAATGGCTCTAGGAAGCAATGACAAGTGGGATAGTCATTGTAGTCTTTTGTGCATCCACACTGGGGAATAAAATTAAAGACTCAACACTGCACGCATATAAAAAGAGGAAAAATGAGTACAGTTATTACACAGGACCCCAATACAAAACCTGAATAGAGTATTTCCCCTCCCTGTTCTCACAGTTCTCTCCACAAAGCAAGACGGTCTCCTGGCCTGATGGATGTGGCTGAGAACAGCTGCGGTTTTAATGCCTGGCCTTTGACCATGAGGTGAACATATTGCAACCCCATCAAGGTGCAGGCTGGGAAAGGCTGTGGGGATTAGGTTGGTAGACTTAGTGTCACCTAAGAAGAAGGTGCTGATCTCAGCAGCATCCCCGCCTCTGAGCAGGAAGGTGTCCTTCCCCCTCACTCCGTCTCATACACAGAGCCTCCTCCTCACCAACTCATTCCCACCCTCCCAGGGTTGTTACAACAAAATTAGAAACTTGCTTTTTATTGATCTATTAATCTTTGGGCCTCTACTTCTTTGAGCAGATCTTTTTTTGGTGGCAGGGGGGCAAAGATTTTTATTTTTAAAGATTTAGGGGGCACAAGTGTAGCTTTGTTACATGGATATATTGTATAATAGTGAATTCTGGGCTTTAAGTATAGCTATCACCCGAGATACATTATACCCGTTAAGTAATTTCTTATGCCTCACCCCCCTCCCACCATACTACTGTTCAAAATCTCCAACATCTATTATTTTCCTCTCTATGTCCGTGTGTACACATTATTTAGTTCCCACTCACAAGTGAGAACATACGGTATTTGACTTTGTTTTTGAGTTATTTCACTTAAGATAATGGCCTTCAGTTCCATCCATGTTGCTGCAAAAGACATGATTTCATTCTTTTTTATAGCTGAGTAGTATTTACTGTGTGTGTGTGTGTGTGTGTGTGTATAAAGGTCTTACTTATTATGGCTGCAAAGGCTTTGTCTTCTGTGAGGAGACAGGGTTTAACTGAAATACATTCATGTGGTCAGGCTGTGCTGACTATGACAATATCATGCTGTTCACAGTTCCTAGGCAACTTGATACTTGCTCTTCTTTGCTTATCTCCCAAGGTCAGATGGCCATAAACAGAACTTTCGGAACTCTTCTGTGCCATTAAAAGGCTTAAGGTGTGACACCATTCATTTTGGTCTTGTTTTATAAGTGCCTGTGGCAGAAATGGAGAAATAGCTTCCATTGCAGATTCATGAGTTGAAATATTAGCTAATCATAGACTTCACTCCATTTTACAGGGGAAATGATATTTTTATAGCAGAATTTACAAATTTGGGCATTCATGAAGGTCTCGTTATATGTCCTTTGCAAATGTCAAGGGTCTCCTGATTCTGGAAATTATGTTTATATATCTGTCTTTACTGCTAAACTTGCACTTGCACTGCCCAGTACTGTAGCCATTAACCCTATGTGGCTATTGCATACTTAATGTGGCTAGTCTGAATTGAGATTACTCAGAGTGTAAAATATATACCGTATTTCAGACTTGGTGCAAATATATGAATGTTAACTATATCATTAGTAATTTTTATATTTATGACACGAAATAATATTTTAGATATATTAGGTTAAATAAAATAATTACTAAAATTCATTTTACTTTTTTAATATGGCTGTATCATTTAAAATTACATGTGTAGCTCATAGCATATCTCTATTGGACAGAGCCAATCTAGACTATAAGTTCCTGGAAGCCATGGACAGTGCCTGGCACATACTCATTAGATGCTCAATGCTTGTTTGTTAAACCAAACTATTGAACTGAAAGGAATGGATGAGGATTATAATGGTGTTTTTAAAGCAGTGATTTTGATGCTGTGGATTTGGAAAGTGATAGAGCAAGATGAGATAGATTATGTCAGGAAATCTTAAGATGTTTATTAATTGTCATTGGTGCGTGGATTTGCAACCTAAATAAAAAGAGATGCGAGCACTGGCTGCAGCTGCTTTCTCATGAGATGTGCAGATATGCCCTGTAGAGTTGTCCTGATTTTGGACACCATAATTCCTTTGTTTTAGTGCCATATAATAAAGCAGTTTGTTCAAGAAATAACCATTTCCAGAAATGATTTTTCTTGTATGCTATTTTGCTGTGCAATTCTCAGACTTTAATGTGTTTAAGAATCACTTGCAAAGCCTGTTATAAATACAGATTCCCAGAACCATTCCCAGACATTCTAGTTCAGTCGGTAAGGGATGGGGTCTAGGATTCTGCAGGTTAATACCCCGGAAGATTCCAATGCAAGTGGCCTGTAAACAGTGCCTTGAGGAACATTAGCCATATGGTATCATAATCTGGGAATAGCATGGAAGTCTAGGTAGAGGGGCAGTTTGCTGAGCAACTTTTCTTTCAATTATACCATAAACTTAAGTTTTTAGGTATTTTAATAATCCAAAATTAATCAAAAAGTCACAGCAAAGGAAACAATCAACAAAGTGAAAAGGCAACCTATAGAAGAGAGGAAAATATTTGCCAACCATATATTGGATAGGTGGCTAGTATCCAGAATATATAAAGAACTCCTACAGATCAATAACAAAAAACCCCAAATTTAAAAATGGGCAGAGGACCTGAATAGACATTTCTCCAAAGAAAATATACAAATAGCCAAATAACATGTGAAAAGATGCACATCACTAATCATCAGAGAAATGCAAATCAAATCCCTAATGAGAATCACTTCACAGTAGTTAGGATGGCTCTTATCAAAAAACCGAAATAAGCATTGGTGAGGATATGGAGAAAATGAAACTTTTGTGCACTGTTAGTGCAATCGAAGTGGTACAGCCACTGTGAAAAACAGTATCGAGTTTCCTCAAAAATTAAATATAGAACTACCATATGATGCAGCAACCTCCCTTCTGGTTATATAGCCTGAAGAATTGAAAACAGGATCTCAGAGAGATAGAGTTAAGTCCTCACTGAACGTTGTCCATAGGTTCTAAGAAACTGTGGACTCTAAGCAAAACAACTTACATCAGGTCTTTGAATTATGTCATTTTGTTATAGTGTTGATGAGGAAAAAATTGATTTCCTTATACATTGCTTCACTGAACATCACAGTTTCCTAGAACCTATTGATGATGTTAAATGAGGACTTACTGTTCTTATACGCTGTGTTCATTGCAGCATTATTCACAGTAGCCAAGATGTGGAAGCAACGTAAATATCACTGACACATGAATAGAGGAAGAAAATGTGTGTGGGGTGTATGTATTCCATTGTATGTTTACACATACACGCGCGCACACATACACACACACACACACACACACACGGTGAAATATTTACCTTAAAAAGAAGGAAAGTCCTGTCATATGCTACAACATAGACAAACCTTGAGGACATTATGCCTAATGAGATAAGCCAATCACAAAAACACAAATATTGTATGATTTCACTTATATGGATATAGAATCAAACAGTAGAATGGTGGCTCCAGGGGTTTGGGGGAGATAGAAATGGGAGTTGTTGTTCAATGGGTATAGAATTTCAATCATGCAAGATGAAAAAGTTCTAGAGATCTGTACAACTATGTACATATAGTTAACAATACTGTGCTCTACACATAAAAGTTGTTGAGTATAAACATGTGTTTCTTACCATAATAAATTAATCAAAAATTACCAACTATCCTAATAGTTCATGGTGAAATTGAATTCAAGGGAAGAGTATAATAATTTCATTTCTTTTGAATAACCTCCTTTCATGGGAGGTTGTTGGAAGGTTTGCGCTAGCTAAGGTCAGTGTGTCCTTGCAGTGAGGCTGTGTGCATGGTGAGAGGACTGGAAGTTGGTGGCCTCTCTGGGATCTCACTGAGTGGAGAGCAGAGCTTGCTCATCCTGAATGTCATTCCCAAAGCAACTTGTCCAAACACCTGGATGCCCTCCATGAGGAAGAGAGATGATGATTATGGAATGTTGTTATTTCAGAGGCATCCAGCACTCTGAAAATTCCCTTCTTCATTTCTCTTATCCCTGTACCTGAGACCTCTTATTTCAACACCTTAATTTTGTTCCCTTAAAACATTTTTTAATAGCCAAGGAAATCTTTAATCATTTTTGGAGTTTTGGTTGCCAGGACTTGTTCTGAGACAGAAGGAGAATGACTGAATTGATTTTGTGGAGCAGCGCGAAGCGTTCATATGCTGAGCACTCACTCTGGCAGCCAGAGGTTCTGTGTCTGGCCAGAGGCCACTCCTCTGGGTAGTGAGGTCTCGGTTCTTCCCAGTAACTGCCAGGCAAGCATGGGCTAACGTTGTGGGTGAGCTGGTTGGCTCTGCCCCTGACCTTGACTAGCTTCCCCCATGAGTGGAGTGAATGGAGAGGCATTCAACGACTCCCATATTTACTAATGAGATGAAAATACAATGCTAGGCTGGTAAATATCACATGTTTTCTTCCTTTGCACCTTTCTTGGTTTCCTATTCTAGCTTGTCAACTCTTTTTTGTTTTTGTTTGGGGATTTTTAATTTCATTTTATTTATTTTTTGTTTTGTAATGTCCTTGTTCATTTCTTAAAAATATGGATTATAAAATATTTTAAATCTACAAAGAGGCATAGAGATGCAGTACACTCACCACCTACCTTAACAAAGAGAACATTATGTGTACAGTTAAAACCGCTGTACACCTCTCTCAAATCACATCCACCCTCATCCCCGACTGTGGTCTGTTATCTAGAATTTAATATAAATCCTTTATACTTTCACTATATAATACTTGTATACCTCAGCAATATATAATGTAGTTTTGCATGTTTTTAAACTTTATATAAATAGTATCATATTTTATATAGTCTTCTGCAATCTGCTTTTTCATTTAGCCTACCTGTTCACTTTTTTTTTTTTAAAGAAATGGGGCATCACTATTTTGCCCAAGCTGGACTTGAACTCCTGGGCTCAAGCAATCCTCCCATCTTCACCTCCCAAGTAACTGGGACTATAGGTGCATGCCACTGTGCCCAGCTCCTGTTTACTTTTGAGACTTCATTTGGGATATTTCTTCTGGTGTTACTTAGGTAAACTATTCTTAACACTGGTGCACAGCATTACTGTGTAATGGTATTGGCCCCTAAAATACAACTAGAAATGAGTTAGATTGAAAAATTTTGTATGTGTCAAATTGACGCATATCTGTAACATAGTGTGTAACTGTTAAACATATTTGTTTTATTTCAGGTTATAATATAACTTATCCTCTCATGCTTTTTCCCTGCCCCTTCTCCCCAAATCAACAACAGTAGAAAAAGAAGAAGAAGAAAACATGTCAGGACACAAGTGGTAAGCAATTTGTTTTCTTTTCTAAATTAGGAGAGGCTAAAGAAAGTGGAAAGCACATAGTATATGTTCAGTAAATGTCTGTTGAATGGAAGAATCAAGAGATACATTAGCAGTAAATAACCTGTTAGCCTCTCTTTAATGTTGAGTATAACCAAATTCAATATCCCTACTAAATATGGTGTGAAAACCAATAACAAAAGATACTATAAATTCTTATCTAATGTGTATTCTCTGAGAAACTCATTTATGTATAACTTTTCTCTTGGGAATCTAATGATAATTTTTCTTCCCACCATTTTGTCTAATGAGTTGATGCATTTTTTATCACTCTCTTATTTATAACATTACAGTTACAAATACATTTTATGTCAGGGCAGCTATAAAATAAAGAATGATTCTACAACTACACACCACTCAGACTTATTAATTTATAGTCATGAATTCAACCTTCATGAACATTCAGGAGCCATGCATGGTTGGAATTATATGATGCTGAATAAAGCAGATGTGGTAATCACATGGCAATGTTAGCTCAGACATTTATGTGCCTGTAACACATATAAACATCATGTTAAACTTCTTATAAGTTCTACAGGTTGTCAAGCAGTGTTTCTGATCCCCTGTGAACCCATGACCCACCCACCAAGCAAGCAAATCTTTGTCAAGTTTTACCTTCATTAATTTGTATCATGAAAAAAAAAGTGGCACATATTTTCATTTTTCAAATGTGTACAATTAATTATAATAAACATACTTTTTAATCCCTTCCCTCTCAGGAGAAAAGCAATCAGGCCCAAGTCCTCTGTAATATCAAGTGTCAAACTCCAAAAGAATCTTTGCGTGTCTTAAAATGTAATGAGTTTTTAAAAGTAATTAGTAAATGGCTAAGGGACTTAATTTCCCTGATTAAAAAAAAAAAAAATTCCCTGAGTATCTCCAGTTGACAGTCCTCTAAGAGTTGTCAGACTTTTTCTTTTTTAGTTCCATCTGGCCTCACTGTGACAACAGGCTGATTCCATCTTGTGACCCTCTGTGGATCTCATATCCTGGCAGCAGGCTCAGGGAAGTAGTTAGTGACTTGCCTAAGAGAGACTGGAAAGTCCCCAAAAGCAGGTCCTTTCCCAAACTTTCTCCTGCTTACTCCACATCATAGCTCGCTGCTGAAATGCAAGGGCCGCAGAGTATGTTGAAATGAGCTCTGGACTGGGATTTAGAGGTCTGGAATTTAATCTTCTCTGACTTTCAGCGAGATTCTTAATCTTTTGAAACTGCAAATTCCTCATTTGTTATATGATAGGGGGTAGGGGATGTTCACTATATTTCTGGGGTCCCTTTTTTTCCAAAATGAATTTTTTTCTGTTAATCCATTATTTCTGGCAAAAAAAAAAAAAAAAAAAAAAAGAGGACACAATACAAAGACGTCCATCCTATGCCCCACCTTCGAGAATCTTATTCCCCTGAAATGACCACAATCTTTGGGGTATATCCTTTTTAATGTGTATAGTATACAGAGATATTATCTTTTCTATAAATGTTATACATATTTTTATCTTATCTTTTCTGATAGGAGCTCATAACAAGACTTTTAAATAATGTAGAAAGATATAAAGTAGACCATGAAGGTCTCCCGTAATCCCTCTTCTCTTGCCAAAGATAACCACGGTTAAAGAAGTCATCTGAAATACCTCTGACTTTTTAAGAATAAATGTGCAAATTAAAAATTTTAAATTTAATGAAATTGTAAGTAAAGGAGAGTATAAATTGTCAAGTTTTGAGATACTGGTATTTTGATATAGTGATATAAAGCAACTCATGTTTTAGGACACTAGTCTGGCGCATTTTGAGCAGTGATGGGTTGGGGTAGAAGAAGGTAGTTATCTGCAGAGGGGAGCTGCCTGGGACCCAGAGTGGGCCTCTGGGGCGGAAACTCTAGGCCCAAGGAGGACGTGGACGGAGCAGGAAAGGGATGGACCACCAATAGCGAACTGTCCCTCAGCATTTGGGGTACACCAGGCACTTTCATAGAATTCCACTTCATTCACAATTAACTGTTTCTAAATTCTTCTCTACGTACTTTTTGCCCTTCACTATGATCTTCCTGAAGAGTGACTTTCTGTCTGTATTGTAAGCATTTATGTTGAGGAATTTAAAGTTTTTAACATAAGAAACCTGTAACAGATTTTAATTTAATTTAGTTAACTTGTGGTAAGAATGCTTAACATGAAATCTATCCTCTTAACAAATTTTTAAGTGCACAGTACAATATTGTTACCAATAGGCACAATGTTGTACAGCAGATCTCTAGAACTTACTCGCTTTGTGTAACTGAAACTTCATGCGCTTTGATTAGCAATTTCCCATTTCCTTCTAACCTCCCAGCCACTGCTAACCGCCATTCTACTCTCTGCTTCTACGAGTTTGACTATTTTAGCTTCCTCTGTAACAGATTTCAAGCATGCTGTCCTTCAGCCCCTTATCTCTGCTCTCCTGCCATCACCTCGGTGTTGGCTGTAGCCGGGGAGTGGAGAGCGCGTGTTGGTGTCCAGCTTTAGCGCCTACTCACTGGGATGCCTCGAGCCAGTCACCCTGCCTGGCTTGGCCCCACTTTCTCCACCTCTAAAAGGAGTGTGTTCAACCTGCTGCTATCTAAATTCTCTTGAAGATTTAGTTTCTTGATTTTCTGCAAAAGACTCTAAATTTCTTCACTCTAACTTTAAGGTTTTGGAGTCAGAAAGAGTTAATTAACTTTCTTGGTGTAATAACCATATAAGAAAGTGCTTACATGTTTATTAATGTTGCAAATGTAAACGTATTATGGAAAGTCATGGTTAGAGAAATTCGTTCACACTAAAATACCTTAATCGTTATGAAAGTTGTGAATAAAATAGCTCTTTCAATGTTTTTAGCAGTTATTCCTGGGACTTACAGGATCGATATGCTCAAGATAAGTCAGTTGTAAATAAGATGCAACAGAAGTATTGGGAAACGAAGCAAGCCTTTATTAAAGCCACAGGGAAGAAAGAAGATGAACATGTCGTTGCCTCCGATGCAGACCTGGATGCCAAGCTAGAGGTGAGCTCTTTAGCGCTCTCAGCTCCAGGGCAGCCACCTTGGTAGGGTCAAGGTCCTAGACTGTGCTCACCCAGGCAGGCCTAGATGTGCTTTATATTTGGAAATGAGGAAAATCTAGGATCAGATAAATTCAATCCCAGCATTTTTTTTTTAAACTTACAAATTCTAATGCAACCACCATGCCTCAGTTAATTTGTATTTTAGGAACTTAGTTGGAATTCATGGCATGTGGTAAATTCTCAATAAATGTTTATTGGAAAAATTAATGCAATCAAAGAGCTACTGCTGATGGTGTCTGAGGAATCAGAATTGGAAAGGTTTTAGAAGACTAGGGTCAGGCAAGTGTCTAATTTTCTTTAAATGACTCAGGTAAAATATCCTGGCAAGTACAGTCTAAGAAGGCTGGCATTGAACCCTGGAAAATTCTAGAATGAATTAACTAAGCAGATACTTAGACTAATTAACAACATAGTAAGCTGGATTCACATCTGGTTGATCCTAGAGTATTAATATAACTGGTAGAAAGCCCACTACCTCCCTGCTTTGCTGGACATTTCTGCCAATAGTTTAGATTAAAATTTTGAAAGTATAGCTTTCACTTCCCTGAATAACAGGGCACTGACAGGAGTTATTACATGGTATAATAAGGATTCAAAATGATCTCCAAATTTAATATGTGAACTAAAGTTAATGAGCTTAATATTTAATGGAACTAAAATAAAAAGCCCAAGATTTCCAAAAGCTTTCCAAGAAGGGTGAGCAGCATAGTGGAAACCATGGTTACCTGGAACAGAGAGGGTTAAAGGGAGACATGTTAGTTGTCAATGATGTGGGAAAATCCGCCGTATGAAAGAGGGATAAGAGTCATTCTAGGCATGTGTGGGTAGAACCAGATCCAGGAAGAACATTCTCATGCTAAGGCTGTCTGGAGAGATGGGCTGACTTTGAGACCAGGAATACCCTGTCAAATGGATCTGGGCTACCCTTCCACCTACTAGCTACTGTAACTTTGGGAGAACTACCCAATTTCTCTTATTCTTGTTTTCTTAATGTGTGAAATGGAGATGTGAATGCTCACTTATTGCAGTTATTATAAGGATTAAATTAGGTAATAATTAGAGTGATGGCTAATGTTTATTGAGTGCAAATTATGTCCCAGGGACCATTCAGAATGCTTTCCATACAGTATCTCTAATACATAGCAAAGCTCCTGACATACCGGATCCCACCTCTCTGTCTTAGGTTTCCTCTCTCCCACACATTTACACTGCCCTCACCACCTCCCAGCCGTGTTGGCCTTGTCTCAGTTCTCTGTCCACAGCCAGGCAAGTTCACATCCATCAAAGCATTTCCTGGTTCTATCTGGACATTCTTTCCCCAGATCTTCCCTTGGCTGGTTCCTTCTCATAGCTCATGTTTCAGCCTGAAGGTCATCTTGAAAAGCCTTACCCACATACACTGTTTCAAGTAAGTCACTGCCCATCCACCCCTGCTCCCTGCCTAACACACGACCTTGCTTTATTTTACTCATAGTATTCGTGTATCATCTCACGCCTGTGTTTGTTTCCCTGCTTTCCCTCCACTGTGAGGTCAAATTCCACATTAGCCTTATTCACCACTGTTTCCCCAGCCACACACACAGTCCAGGTTCAATAAGTGCTACCTGCATAAGTGTACAGGTTACCGCAGTTAATGTCAGTTCTCAGCCCTTTCTTTCCTTCTGCGATTGAAAGTTTTGAAATAAAAGCTGGGTTTGATGAGGATGTCCTAAAGGAGATTCCTGCAATGGAGAAAAGTAGAACCAGGAAGGATTTGTTTTGATTTTTGTATTCTAAATGCAGTTTAAGTTATTATTAGTTATAGATGCTTTTTATATCTTATACCTTTTTTCTCCTTAAGAACCCTGGTAAATATAAGCATTATTCAAAAAGTAATATGTTAATTACTAGTATATCAAACATTATATATATATATATATGTAGACTCTTACAGTAGCATTTTTACTGAACCAACTGTACTTTTATCACAGCAGCTGCTGTCCTAGGCACATAGCACCCAGAATACTTACCTGTGACTAATAATTTTACACATGATAGAGGCTTATGTCATAAAAATGTTAATACTGATGTTGATATTTATAGAGAGAATAGATTCCATCAATAAAACATATGAAAACGATATGCAGACCATTGCAATGTTTTCTTACCCTGAATGATCCATGGAAGGCTAGCTTATAAACCAAGAAGTTTCATTTACTGGCACAGAAAACTTGTGTGCCTAGCTATAATAATGGTTAGCTTCTATTGTGATCCATTGGAAAGTTAACATAGAAATGTTGTGCTGAGTTTTAAGATGTGTGCACATTGCTTGTTAATAAAATCCTTTTCTCACAAACAGCTCCTCAGTGTAAGAAAAGACAAAACTAATCTCTGATGACAGAAGTCTTTCTGCCAGAGTCACTCTGTCATAGCACAGTAGACTGACTAGATGATGGAAATGTTTCTCATCTTGCCTTGGGTATGGTTACAAGAGTGTATGCAATTGTCAAAACTCACAAAACTGAACACTCCAGAGCTATGCATTTTATTGTATTTGATGTGTACTTCAATTTTTTAAAAAGTGAACAGTAACAACAGAACAGCTCTTCAACATAACTTTTTGAACCTCCTGGCTCCTATATTCGGGAAATACTATGTGTTGGTGGTTTCTGACTCAGACTACTGATATCAAACATTTGCAGAGGAACAGATTCAGGCTGCTGATTTTCTGTTTCGTTTTGTGGTTCTGAAGGGCATTTTTTTCTTTTCTAAACAGATGGAAGATGCAATTTCTTGAAATGTGAATTAGTAAATTTATATTCCTCATGGCCATGTTTTATCATATTAAACAGTCCTATAAATGGTTTTTAATGCTTTAAGTATATATGCATGCATTCATTTTTATTAGATAATTTGGTCATATTTATAATGAAGCAGATCATCTGTTTTCACTCAAATATTGAAATGCTTTATGATACCAGGACATAATTTCTACATCAGCATGGCCAGTAAACTAGGAAAGAGGAAGAGGGAAAACCTTGCCCTGCCTCATTGAGTGGCTCTGCAGAGGCAGGTTTTCTAATTGACACCAGCCCTGGTCTCTGAGTCAGTGGACAGAGAGTCGAGAAAGTATAAAGTCTGTTCTATCTTGGGCTATCCAGGTTTCTGAAGCAAAGACTAGGACCCCCATGAGTTGAAATCTGGTTAGATTCTCAGAATAGCACCACCTGCCTTTCCCCTAGTTTCCTCTGGTGTGGCCATATCATGGCTTTAGGTGATCTCTGTGTATATTTTATGAAATCTTTGGGAAAATAGGGAGTGATGGGGCTGCCAGTTCAACACCATTTTATCAGATGTCTTCTGAACAGACAGAACATGCAGCTGATTGATTTTTGTTTGCTTTATCCAGTTGTTTAAGCATGCCATAAAATACATTAGGGTCATGAAATAAGTTAATGTCATCTTTTAAATAGGAAGCTTAATTGACAGATTCTCCATTTATGAAAAAGAACAGCAAGTGGTGATCGGAATAAATTAGATTATGAATGAATATTGGGGTCTCTGGTTTACTAAGTCCTCTAAATGGGCCCTGCACTTAGGATTTCTGTTTTTCAGCTATTATTTCAGTAGTCTGGAGGAAATAATTGTCCTGCAGATCTTAATTTAGATTACAGAGATGATGAATTCCAATAAATATGGAATAATAGGAGCATATTTAAAGGCTTTGGTCATAGTCTGTATAGTACACCACATGACACCAAGCACTTAGACATGTGATCTTGTTTTGGGTGGGCAAATCAAACACTATGATTGTGTTTAATTTAACTATTTTTTATTTCACCGCTGTCTGTTTTATTTTGCATTTTGTTTATATTTGTATTACAGCTATTTCACTCAATTCAGAGAACCTGTTTGGACTTGTCTAAAGCTATTGTACTGTATCAAAAGAGGATATGTTGTAAGTATGCCATTCATATGAATATCGATCAAATAGACAATAAGAAATAGCAGAGTATTTTGCCTTAATATATTATTTAACATGTTTAGAAAACTATGTTTATCTTTGCTCTTTAAGTGATAGGGAGGAGGGTTTCTAATAATTTTACCAAAAGTTTACATAGGCTGTTCATCTTTCAAAGCAAGTATGTTAGGAGAATTTTGTATTGATTTCTTGTGGAGATATACATGACATTTATTTTCCCATTAAAAAGTTTTCTCAGTTTTATATCTTGGCCTTTAAATTTTAAGTTATTTATATTCAATTGCTCTGGCTCTTATATATACAGTTTTGTTCCTTTTAAAATGATAAGTGGAGAGAAAAGGCACACACAGTTAATTAAGTGATATTCTCTTGACAACATTTCTTCATGAACATTGTCTATGTTGGTTATTGGGTTCCTATGGAATAATACTTTCATATGGTCTTCCTATCTTAAAAGCATTACCCACAAAATTATCTCTGAAATGCCAAATATCAAGTTGTATGTTAGTATGTTTTAAAATTTTCATCTGTGGGTCATTTTAATAATATAATCTCTGTTCTTTATGTTTAGCATTTTTTATTTTTAATTATTTTGGGTACATAAAAGTTGTATATCTTTATAGGGTATTTGTGATGTTTTGATATAGGCAAACAATGTGAATTAATCAAGTCAGGGTAATTGGAGTATCCATCACCTTGGGCATTAACATTTCTTTATGTTAGGAACATTCCAATTCCACTATTTTAGTTATTTTAAAGTATACCCTAACTTGTTGATTATAGTCACTTCGTTGTGCTAATCAGATATTGTTCATTATATCTAACTCTATATTTTTGACACTAGAATGTGGGAAGTCTTTTTGTTGCTGACTGCTGCCAAACCCCTTTCCAATAAACACAAATTAACAATTGGTAATTTTTCTACATTAGTGATATTTTATTAAGACAAAACCCAAATCATAGTACTTAGAGGCAAGTATTTTATAAATTATCTATGTTAATATTTACTAAGTGTTTGAGCTAGGATTTCTTCAGGGCTCCAAGTCCAGATTCTTGGGCTATGCAAGGCACATGACACACACCCCAGCTAAATGGCTTTCAGATTCTCCTTCTTTCCATCTTCTCTGCCTTAGTTCAAGGTGTCACCTTAGTTCAAGGTGTCACCATCGCTCTCTCACTTGGTTTGCTACATCAGCCTCCTAACCGATCTCCGTGTCTCCACCTCTGCCTCCTCCAGCCCATTGTCTATACAGCAATCAGAGTACAATTTTAAGCCTAATCAGATCATTCCTTTTCTGAAACCCTGTGTTTGGGGAATTGTTGGTCAAATTCCTTTTTGCTATACCCACCGTGCCCCTAATACTCGCCATGAAATGAATCATTTTCTCCTTTGTGGTCTGTCAG
>RJWJ010018590.1:0-31402 GCA_004363605.1 Indri indri
GCCACTGCACTCTAGCTGGGGCAGGCGACAGAGTAACAACCCAAAATGCAGTCACAAAACTAGTTATAAAACATGCAGGCATTTGCGGAGCTATTCAGAAACATCGTCTAGATACCCTCCATATGCCACACTCCCCAGTGTATGTCCAGAAGCAACCCACTAACGAATCTCCCTTTCCCCAAGAGCAAGACGCCAGCTTCTGCCCCGTATCAGCCCTAGCATTGGTGGCTAATTTCAGAGGTCCTGGATTGCAAGGCCTGATCCTGCCATTTCGTAGTGAATGACCTTGGACAAATGACCTCTCTGAGTCCCAGTTCCCTTATCTATAAAATGGTGATGATAATAATAAAAACTGTCATAGAAAAGGAAAGTAACATTTGCACATTGGTTGTATTAGCCACTCTGTACAGACAGAATGATAGTGTGTGTGGAAGTGCTTTGAAAAGAGAAAGCTCTATGCAAATGTTAGCTGATAATATTTTTAACCAAGACATGACCAAAGAAGTAACACATCAAAAATCAAATAAACCTCCCAATGCCTTCAATCCTTAAAACCAAGCCCAGCAGTGGGGTGTGGTGGCACTTGCCTGTAGTCTCAGCTACTCACTTGAGCCGGTGAGTTTGAGGCTCTAGTGAGCTATGATTGTGCCACTGTACTCCAGCCTGGGTGACAAAACAAGACCTTGTCTCTAAAGAAACAAAACAAAAAACCCCACAAGCCCAGGTATGAACATCAGTATGTATTTACATTTTTGCCAAAGGTCTCATATCACAAATCCCATTCTTAAATAGGACAAATTACTTTCGCAGGATTGGGGTCAAGTTGCAGTCATTGGCAGGTTCAGCAAGAACCCAACAGAGTTAACTTCCTGAAGAACCACAGGCGCACACATCCAATTATGCTTCCAGTGCCTTTCCTTTGCCCGGGGGCTGAATCAACTTCAGCTCATCAATGGGGTGGGAAAGCCAAATTCCGCAGCCCCACCTCCCTCTTCATTCTCATCCAAGGAAACGCCCCCAGTCGTCCTTCTGTTCTTTCAGGCTTCCCCCTCTGGTGGGGAGATTTCCCTTTCTAGCCCTTGGGCAGCAGCGCAGCCCGGCTCTGACCTCACAGGAGCAGTTGCCTAAAAGAGGCTCCGCCCTCGTCCGCCGGGGATGGGGCCTGCCAAGCTGGCTTCTAAAAGGAGCCTCTTTCTGGTTCTATCTCCTTTAAGCGCCTCTGTTCCGACCCTGGCCTCTGCCTGGGTGCTGAACTTGATTCTCTCCTATTTCCTGTAGTCCAGTGCTTCTCAAACTTGACATCACCTGAAGGGCTTGTTAAAACAGATTGCTGGGGGCCGGGCGCGGTGGCTCACACCTGTAATCCTAGCACTCTGGGAGGCCGAGGCGGGCGGATCGTTTGAGCTCAGGAGTTCAAAACCAGCCTGAGGAAGAGCGAGACCCCGTCTCTACTAAAAATTGAAAGAAATTAATTGGACAACTAAAAATATATAGAAAAAATTAGCTGGGCATGGTGGCGCAAGCCTGTAGTCCCAGCTACTTGGGAGGCTGAGGCAGAAGGATTGCGTGAGCCCAGGAGTTTGAGGTTGCTGTGAGCTAGGATGATGCCACGGCACTCTAGTCCAGGCAACACAGCAAGACACTCTGTCTCAAATAAAAAAACAAACAAACAAAACAGATTGCTGGGGCCCCACTCCCAGAGTTTCTGATTCAGTAGGATTAGGGTGGGGCCAAGAGTTTGCACTTTCCCAGGTGATGGTGATGCTTCTGGTCCAGGGACTCACTTAGAGGGAACCACCGCATCTAGTGCAATGCTGCTCCCAGACAGAGAGGCTCCCTGCCCCACTCCCACCCCAGCCGCTCTCCTGCCCTGAGCACCCCGTTAATAGGGAATAGCTGCAGCAGCACAGGAGGCTGGAGTCCTGGAAGGCAGGACCTGAGGAGTCTGGGCTTTATCTTGGACACCCTTAGAGGGTTTGTGCAACTGGGATAGCAGGCAGGAAAGAAACTTGGAAGCCTATAGGTCCTTGGTGTTGCTGGGGTCTTTCATTGACCCCGTTTCTTCATTCGACACAGTGATTGGGTGCCAGGTCTAGGGTTACGAAGGTGAAAAGGCAGTGTCCTAGGCCGCTGGGAGGTCATAGTAACTAGGAAGGAAACATGCAAACAATCACAATGCCGGTAACTGTTGCTACAGAGGGAGCCTCAAACTTCTGTGGAGGGTGAATCTGTCTGAGGAGCTGGAACAGGTTTCACGGAAGAACCTACACTTTTGCCTACTTGCAGGACTACTGGGAATCTGGCAGGTGAAAGGGGCGGCTGGGGGTGGGGGTGGGAGGAAAGTTTTCCCCAGGCAGAAGGAATGAGCAACAGGATTGCCTAAGTGTAGGGTTCCAGAGGGAGCAGTGGTTGGGAAGACTTGCCAGGCACCTCTCCAGCCCAGCCTGGTTCCTTCCTACCTTTCTAACAGCCCCTTGTCAGGTGCTGTCCCTGCTGAGCTGGTGTGCCCCGGGGCTCGTCCTGGCAGCCTTTTCCTCTCACTCTCCATGTCCACTCCCAATGAGCTCCTCCAGACCTGAGGCCTCACCCCTGCTCCCAGATGGGGTCTGTGTTTCCTCTCAGCACCATACTCACCTCCACATGGAGCCCCCAGGCCTCTTTCCCCCTGTATTCTGTCCTCATGAATGGCACCAGCATCCGCCTAATTACCTAAGCCAGAGAGGTTTTTGAAATGACCCTCTCGCCGATTGCAGGCAAAGAGTAAATTGGCACAGTACATTGCTGCTGCCATTTACCAAGACAGAATACAGGAGGAGGGCTTCTGGGTGCATTTTTGAGTCCACAACTTGCTGAGTGACCTTGGGCAAGTCACTTAATCTCTGTTTTCTTATCTGTAAAAAGCATTTGATGATAGTACCTACTCACAACATTGTTGTATGGGCTAAACAATAATAATGGTTGCCATTTATTGAGCCCTGTGTTAAGCACTTTACTTGGATTCTCTGAGTTGAGGAGTACCTAGTCCAAGGTCACACTGCCAGCAAGTGGCAGAGCCAGGTCTGGAAACCAGAGTTCTCTTGCTCCTGAGCTATCTTCTTCACCTTTTGCCATGCTTTCTGGAGATTGTGTAACAAATGGGAAATGTGTATGGTATAATGCTAAGGGGAAAATGGATGGCAAATTGCATAGTTGGTGTGAATACGACAATTTTTTTTGTTTTTTTGACAGTCTCGCTCTGTCACCCAGGCTGGAGTGGAGTGGCATCGTCATAGCTCACTGCAGCCTCCAACTCCTGGCCTCAAGCCATCCTCCCACCTTGACCTCCCAAAGTGCTAGGATTACAGGCATGAGCCACCACATCCGGCCCTACCTATAACCATGCTTTTTAAAAAGGAAACTAATCCACAAACAGAAAAGGCTAGAAGGAAATATGGCAAATAGTTAACTACGGTTGTATCTCGGTCATTTTTTCTTCTAATTATCTGTATTTTCCATATTTAAAAAAACGCTTTTATTAAAAATACTTATTTAAAACATTAAAAATTTATTACATTAAAAACAAGGTTGCAAGTCCACTGCCTGTTCTCCTGTTTGAAAATTACACTCCATTGGTATTTCGCCTTCGTTCTAGTCTTACTTACTTTCTTGAACAGAAACTCTTCAGTCTTCCCAAAGGCCACAGTAGGAAGTGGATATTGCAGCCATGTTCACCACCCCACAGCTGACAAGCTGGCCACTGGAGCCGGCTGTCAAAATCAAGCCTGCGAGAGGGAAGTTCCAGACAGAGCCCGGGCTTCTACCGCCTAGGGCTTTCTGGACAGCTCTACTTCAGATCAGTTACTTCCCTCCCCCCCCCCCAAATCGCCGGCCGAATGCTCTTTTTCCAGTTCTGGCTGAGTTGTTAGCTTCAGCCGGGCGGGGACGCCTGCCAGGTACCTGGCTCCGTGAGCACTGCCCAAACTGGTCAGGCCAGTCCGCCTTGTGGCTGTTTCTGCCAGGACTTGCCCATGTGTGTGCGCTTGTGTCAGAGACCCACCCTTCTCCCCTGCAACCCAGGTAGGTGGGAAGGCAGCTGCAGGCACCAGCCTGGCAGTCAGTTCAGATGGGTGGAGCTGAATTAATCTAACCTGGAATTTCAACTTGGCCTGCACAACAGGTGAGGGGAAAAAAAAGCAGCAAAGAGAACGGGCAGTTTAGCAACTTGGAAACATTTTTGCGCCTTGCCCCTTACCCCCTGCCTGGAACATAGCCCAGGGTGACTTTTCAAAGTGTCTGCGCCAGGTTCTAGGGCTCGGTCACGCCACGGCCCCCTCGGAGGCTGTCCGAGCCTCTCTCCTGAACGCTGTCCTGCTCGGTTACCCTCCGCGACGCGCCCGGTTCCCCCTCCTCTGGGAGGCAGGGCCGGGGTATCGGATTAGTCTTTGTTTTCGACGCGAAAGAGCCGAGCGCGGCGCGGGGGAGGCTTTCGATGGCAGGGCCCTGGGGTCCCCCTGGGCAGGGCACTCGGCCGTGACCCCTACAAGGGTGCCCACAGCCTCTGTCCCCGAACACCCCCTTCTTGCCAGCCGGGCTGACTCGGTACGCAAACGCGCGATGTCCCCCATTGTCCTGCCTCGGAATGAGCGAGCAGCTGCCGGGGCAGGGGGGTCAGTCGGGCCCGGAGCTCAAGGCTCCCGGGAGCGCCGGGGCCGTCCCGGACCGCTCGGGCCCGCTGGGAGTGGCAGGAAGTGGGGACACCGAGGGCGGCGCGGCGGAGGGCCTAGGCTGGGAGGTCCGCGTGCCCACCCTGCCTAGCCCGGCCCCTGCTGCAGCACCGCCCGAGGGCTGGAGCGCCCAGCCCGAAGGCTGTAGCTGCGTCCCGGGAGGTCCCACCGGGGGTTGGGGAGGTACTGCAGGTGCAAAGACGCGCGGCCGAGCCGGACCCTGCCCCCACCCGCTCCCAGGCCGCCCGAACCGACCCCTCCCCCTCCACGGGAACTCCCACCTAGTGCGGCCCGGGGCCGGAGAAGGGGGCGGCGGCGGGGCCAGCAGGGCTCTGCGGGGCTCGGCCGGGCCGCACGTGCGCGCCCTCCCGGGCGGGGGAGTCCCCGGGCGAGCACGTGCCGCGGCGCGCGGGGGGCGGGGAGTCCCGCGGCCGCCTTCATTACTGCTGCTGCCGCCGCGGCCGCCGCTGCCTCTTCCTTCCTCCTGCGCCGTACCCTCCTCGGCCCGGGCGGGGGGCTCCGCGCGCCGAGCTCGGCCGGGCCGGGCGCTCCGGGAGGCGGGCGCCCCAGGTGGCGGCGGCGGCCGCGACGGTGGTGGCGGCGGCGGCGGCGCGGGCCGGGAAACTTTGCCCCTTTGTGCGCTCCGCCCCGGAGGCGGCGGGCAGGTCGGTGCAGTCGGTGCCTTTCCGGCTCCGGGGTGGGGGAGGGGCGGCGGGGAGGCGTGGGGGGGCCCGGGACCGCCGGTGGGGGCAGCTACTTTGTTGCGGGGGACCGGGCGAGGGTGCTACGGGACACAGTGTAGCGGAGCCGTGCGGGGGCGGCGGGGCGGGGCGGGGGCTGCGGAGCCGCCGGAGCCGAGCAGCGGAGGCCCCAGAACAAAGGAGCCCGAGCGGCGGCGCGCGCACGGCCCGGCCCGCGGCTCGAGCGCGCCCCCCTCCCCGCGCCCCCTCGGCCGCGCGGGCAGCCCTCCCCCGTCGGGCCGGCTGTCCGCGCTCCGGCCGCGGGCGCGGCTGGGCGGCGGGCGGGGGCTGCCGCCGGGGGCGCCCCCACCTCCAGGCCGCTTCCGTGCCGGGGGCGCCGGGGCAGCCCCGCCGAGCGAGGCTCTCAGCAAACTTTATTTTGAAAGCTCTGCTCCCTCGGCGAGGGCCCAGCGGCCTCCAGTGAGGGGTGTGTGGGGGAATTTTGGTGAAACTTTCACAAGCCGGTGGTGGTGGGGCAGAGGGCAACTTTCTTAGAAATCTCACCTTGACCACCCCGTGAGTTCGTTGTCCAGGCCCCTCAGGACCCCATCAGGCCTGGGCTACCTCCCTCATGCGTGCCGGGCGCGTCCTGCCTGAGGTGCTGGGCAGGACTTCATTTGAGCAAGCCCCTTCTTTTCCCCCATTTCCTCTTCCCAGAAGCAGGAAGAGGTAACACGTGAAAGTTGTCCCTGAGCACTGAGTGATGCGCTTCCCCTTTCTCTCTCTTGCAGGCAGCGCTGCCTTCTCCATCATCCTGACCCTGGAGGAGAAATACCAGGAGGAGAAACTCCTCACCCTACCCTGCCCCAGCCACACACCCACCTGCTCACCTCATGCCTGGGTTCAGGGTGGGTGAGGGTGAAGAACCCACCCAGCCAAGATGATCCTTTTTCTGGGGGCTGCTGCCGGTGTCCTCCCGCAGATCCTGGGCCCCAGCAGGTGGGAGAGTGGCCCCCAACGGAGCCCTATCAGACTGCTGCAGAGGAGGTGAAGAGGGGTGAAGAGGCACCCATCTGGGAGACTGAAGCTCCTTCATTTTTCATTCCTGTAGGCTCTTGACTGTTTTAGGAGAGAAGGACCTGTTGGTGGCCTTTGCCGGCAGCAGGATATTGGACTGTGGTTCTGCCCGGCCCCTATGCCCCCACCTCTGGCAGCATCATGAGCCAGTTTCAGGTGCCCCTGGCTGTCCAGCCCGACCTGCCTGGCCTTTATGACTTTCCTCAGGGCCAGGTGATGGTAGGGGGCTTCGCGGGGCCTGGGCTCCCCATGGCCGGGAGTGACCCCCAACTCCGAGGGGGCGGAGATGGGCGAAAGAAACGGAAACGGTGTGGTACTTGTGAGCCCTGCCGGCGGCTGGAAAACTGCGGGGCTTGCACTAGCTGTACCAACCGTCGCACACACCAGATCTGCAAACTGCGCAAGTGTGAGGTGCTGAAGAAAAAAGTGGGGCTTCTCAAGGAGGTAAGCTGGCCCTTGCTAGGCTACCCTTTGCCTTCCTTGAGGGCACTGTGATAACTGGAGTCTTGTTAAAGGCTTGTCCGGTTAAGCCCATCCTCTCATTTTTGATCCTTTTGGTGCAGCTTTCAGTAGGAGTGTAACTGACATTGAAAGCTGGTTTGGGTTCCTTTGCGGGGCTAACCATTGTATGAGAGTAACCGGGTCTCAGAGGGCTCTGAGCTAGCATTCTCATCTCTGATGTTTGCATTTGATGTCTAGCTTTATCTCTAGAAGTTTCTTGTCCTGCTGCTTGAAGCCTCACATGTTGTATTTCAAGGTCACACTAATGCTTGGGTGACTTGGGCAGTGATGGTGTCAGATAAGGGATGGAGGCTAATGGATTTGGAGAGAGCTCTAGAGTGACAGGGTGGTTTTATGCTTTCCTGATGGAGTGGGACATTTCCCTAAATCTTTTCTTGGATACCATTGTTTTTCTCAGATGGCAAGGGAGCCAATTGAAACTGAGAATTTAGTGAGAAACCCATGATTTGGGTTCCCTAATGTACTGAGTACTACTTGAAGCTAAAGACTTTTTATCTGTGTTCTAAGGACCTGGCACAGTTCCTTGGCAGGTAGTAGGCACTCAGATACTAATTGCACGAATGAATGATGTACTTTTGAGATGCTGTCAATCTCAGGGAGGAGTACTCCCTTTATTCGGGGGGTATCAGGGTAGAAGAAGGGAGGAGTTGGGATGAGAGCAACCGGAGTGGGGGTGAGAGGGAAAGGAAGAGATAGTGACCCTGCACTGGCCGACTTTCCCTTCCATTCTGGTGGCGGACTGCTGACTTGAGGTTGGTGGCAGCCGCGACAGCGGAGAGTTGGCAGAAGCAGGGACTAGCGAAGTTGAGCAGCTTAGGAGGAGTGGTGTAAGCGGCTGAGGTTGCTCCAGGCAGCAGAATTGGCGCTGGACAGAGACGGAGGCCTGCGCTGTTTGCAGGGCTCCCCCGGCTCTGCCACTCATTTGTCCAAGGGCCCAGCCAACTCAGGTCCCCTGTCTGCGCCTGTCTTCCCCTTGGGAGTTGTACTTGATGTCTTTCGAAGCCCTTTCTAGCTGGGCTGGGAACTGCTGTGCTTCTGAGGGCTGGGGCACCTGTGGCTGCAATGGCCTGGCGGGTCGCGCTCAGGGTTTCCCTGACCGCTGAGTGCAGAGCTGTGCCTCGGGCTGGCGGGCCTGTGGTCCTGTGGCTAGGAAGAAAGATCCAGGTGTTGGGGGCAGGGAAGTGGGGTTGCTGGATGTTTCTGCCCCTTCTCACCTTCTCTTGTCCACTCCCTGTGGAAGCTGTATGTCACGACCCCGGGAGTGCAGACTGGGAGCCCTGTTTTCACTGTCTCTGATTAAAGCGGACATCTGGATCACATCTGCAGCTCCCCACCCCAGCCCCGGAGGAGGTGTCCAGCCTATTTATGTTGCTGGTGTTGGGGGGGAGTTAGCATTCTGTTGGCCCTGTGCCCTGTGGGTCACTATTGAAAGGAGGCAGGACCAGGGATAGGCTTTACTTCTGGCATGAGATCTGGCGTGTTGGTATAAGGAGGACCTGCCTAATCTACTTCATAAAGCTTGATTCCTTTGCTTCCTTCTTTCTAGTGTTCCTTTTTTTCCCCACCCCCTTCGTCTCAGTTCCTCTTATAATCAAAACCGAGGGGTAAGGACGTTGAGTTTTCTGGGCTAGATGTTCCTGGAACCAGTGGCCCTTGTGTACAGTGTTTTAGCGCCTCTGTTGGCAACAGCCGGGCATACCTGCGTGAAAGGGGCTGGGAGCAAGGCCAGGGCCCTGTCATCCTTGTGTGTAAGCTGCCGGGTGGTCTTGGTTAAGATACTGTGGGTCTGGATTGGCTGATGGTTGGAGACAATCCCGCTGAGAGATGTCTGCATCCCTGTGGACCTTGCCATGGCCTGCTGCCCTGTCTAGGCCCCCAGGGCTGCATAAGATGCGGCTGGATGGCCTGTCCGGGTGTGCACACTGATCTGTACTATGGAGTAGTGCTGGCCCACGGTGGAGTTCTCCGTTTTTGGAGAAACAGTGAAAAGGAGACAATGGGGTGAGTTTTTTCATAAAGTTAACTTTCTTTGACTTATAGAGCAGTACTTTTTTCTAAGGACAGATCCTTTTTACTTCTGAATGTTTAGAATGTGTTTTCCTTTATGACGTGAACGCATTGATAAAAAGTGGATCTTTTTTTTTTTTTTTTTTAAGGCTGGGCACAGTGACTCATGCCTATAATCCCAGCCCTTTGGGAGGCCAAGGGTAGGAGGATAACTAGAGGCCCAGGAGTTCAAGTCCAGCCTGGGCAACATAGTGAGACCCCTGTCTCTGCAAAAAAATAGAAAAAATTAGCCGGGCATGGTGGCGCATGCCTATAGTCCCAGCTACTTGGGAAGCTGAGGCAGGGGCATTGCTTGAGCCCAGGAGTTGGAGGCTGCAGTGAGCTATGATTGTGCCACTGCACGCTTGCCCAGGTGACAGTGCAAAAAAAAAAAATGTCTTGGTAAAATACAAAATGTTAACTGGTGTCTGTCTCCACAATTTTTTTTTTTATTGGTCCATGAAAGTTGAAAGCCTGGGAGCCGCTGTCCAGGCAGGCTACACTACATTTAATGGGCATGTCTCTGGCACAGTTGCTAAGCTGAGACATGCCTGAGAGACTACCTGAGTGGCTGCGCTCCGAGGACAGGCCTAGTATTTAGCAGCTGCTGGCGACTGCCAGGACTTAATCATTAGATCTTAGCAGCCATGTAGTAGAGGGAACATGTCCCAGGATTGTGGAAGTTGTTGTTTTGGCCCTGACTCTTCAGGTAGGGCAGGATGTGGCATCTTAGGAGCCTCTTGGAAGTAAGACCATGTACTTGCATCTCTGCTCCCGGACATTTCTTCTTTGTGAGAGTGGTGCTGCAGCTTTGAGCACCCTTTCCTTTCTTCCGTCCTTTCTTCATCTCTCCCAGCTGCCTTCGGAGCTTCCTTTGAGCTCTCTGCTGACAGCTGCTTTGTGAAGGAGGGAAGATTATCTTGGGCTTTCCATCTTCCTTGCTCCTCACTCTTTCCCAGTGGGCTTGGGGCAGTGTGCAGGGAATCCAGCTACTTAGAGAAGAGTAGCATTTTAAGATTAAAGACAGGTCCCCATCGGTGCTGGTGACTGCTTCTCTGGGTCCTGATGTGAGGTTGGAGCAGGTTGGCAGCATCTGTATGTAACACACCTGAAGGGGTTCACTCCTGTACTGTGGTCTTCCTTCCCAGTTCCAGGAAGGATTTAGATCCTAGGCTGATGTCGAGGCTGTTGGATTTCACATTCTTTTAAGCTGAGTGGTGGCTTGGTAGCGCAATGAAGATGGCTGATTAGAAAAGTAGGATTTGGTGAGTGTGGAGGCACAGTAGGGCTCAGAACCGAAACTGAGTGCTGTGTCTTTACTATCTTGGGCAACCCCTGTGCTCAATCTCTTCAGTTTTGGTTTTCAGTTGTAAGATGGGCTAACCCTTCTTTGTAGGGTTGTTGTGAGGATTAAATGAGATAAAATATACATAATGTCTGGCACATAATAGGTAATCAATGCATGGTGACAAAACATTTCTGGAATGTTTAGAAAAGAATTGATCCTCATGCATAACAACTGTGCTTTAGTCAGTCTCTGTGTTGTAAAGATGCGATACAAATAAAACGTTTATCTGAAGACAGATGTCTTTGGAAGAACCGTGGGACCAGAACCTCAGGGCCAGGTGGAGGGAGGAATTTGCCACCCCTTTGCAGGGGGAGGAGGCTGGACACTGAGGAGCAAGGAGCCACCATGGCCCTGGGCCTGACTGAAAAGATGCCCATGGGTGAGCGAGGTAAATAAATAAATGATAGAGGAGGAGAAGAACCCTTTATGAAGAAAAGCTTGTATAGAGAAAGGTACACCTAAGGTTGGAAGCATGGCTGAGAACATTATGGGTGAAAATGAGAGAAATGAAAAGCTACACAGTGTGAGAACACTTTCAAACTCTCGGCCAAGTGGACTTAGTGGCAGAAATAGATTTCTTTGCCAGATTTGAGACAAGCTTCTTTGGAATTTGGGGTCTTTGGACAGTATCAGAACACCTGATGAATCCTTGCCCAGCCTACTGGGAGTTCGTCTTGCAGAAGAGAGAGGCTGCCAGGGAGGGATGCTTGCAGGCGGGCCCCAGTTCCCAGCGGGGAAGGGAGACTTGCCTGGGGAAGTAGAGTGCTGAGAGCCTTCAGAGAAAGGAACCCCCTTAGCATTCGTGAAGCCTGAGAGAATGCTGGGCAAGGGGAAGTGTTTACTGTAGATCTTAGAAAATTGTCTCTCAAATGCAAGCGGTTTTTAACCCCATAGCCAAAGACTAAAAGGGAAGTTGGGTGGGTGGAGGGGGTGGGTGGAGCTTAAGTTTGGTTTTTAAAAAGGAAGTGCTGACAGAACAGTCATGAATGGTGGCCTCACGAGGAAGGCAGTGGAAGGACTGAACTGTCTGTGTGGCTGCATGGGCTGCTCTATCATAAGTGCAGGTGGTAAAAGGCCCTGCTCCTTATGTGAAGGGGGTACGTGGCACAGAAGGCAGATTGAGGAGTGGTCTGAGCCCCTGAGAGCAGCATAGGGAAGTCCAGTGCCCAGAATGTGCTGAAGCTGGTGGGTACTGCTCATGACAACGTCTTTTTTTTTCTTTTTGAGACAGAGTTTCACTCTCTCGCCTGGGCTAGAGTGCCCTGGCATCAGCCTACCTCACAGCAACCTCAAACTCCTGGGCTCAAGTGATCCTCCTGCCTCAGCCTCCTGGGGTAGTTTGGACTACAGGCATGTGACACCATGCCCAGCTAATTTTTTCTGTTTTTACTTGTTTGGCGAATTTCTTTCTATTTTTGGTAGAGACATGGTCTCATTCTTGCTCAGGCTGGTCTCGAACTCCTGAGCTCAAGCAATCCTCCTGCCTCGGCCTCCCAGAGTGCTATGATTACAGGCGTGAGCCACCACGCCCAGCCATGACAACGTCTTTTATATATTCCTAGCAAGAACCAGAAGGAAGAGGCAGGCTCATAACTTTGGGGAGATACCTAGGGACAGAGAGAGTGAGCAGCCATTGGGTCGCTGTCATGTTAGAAGGTATAAGTTGGGAACCGAGAGCCAGGCAGCTACCTTACCTGAGTTTGAGTCTTTTGTTCCCTACAGAACACCTTCAGATATGCTCTCAGCGTCTCAGTCATTCTGGAATTATGATAATTAAAAGACGGCCAAAAGACCAGAGGTGGGCAAAAAGTCCCACTTCTGAAAGATTTTGGAAATTATAAACACAAGTTTGATGTCAGTTTTTGACAGTTCTAGAACAGATTAACAATCTTCCTTATGTGAAGATTGTGGTGGTGAAAAAGGTGGTTTGTGAGACTTTAGAAAGGCAAGTGTAAACTTTGGGGGTCCCTGTGGTTCTCTATAAAGCAGCATAGTCAATGTGACATATCTGGACTTCTGCAAATAAATGATGGTATCTCCTGCCGTACACATCAGAGGTCCAGTTTTTGACTTAAAGTCGTCCTAAAAGGAGAGCACCAATGACTACCCTGTTCAATCTTTTTACCAACCGTGCAGATCAGGCTTCCACATTGGGATCACCTGGAAAACTTAAAAGAGCAACAAACCAGTGTCTGGGTCCTAAACCCTATTCTGATTTAATTGATTTTAGGTGGACCAAATTGGTCTTGGGGCTCCCCAGGTGTATCTAATGTGTAGTTAGCATGGAGACCTGCTGGTGCAGATGAGAGTCTGAGGCGATGGGCACCTACTGGACTCTGCTATTGCAAATTGCTCACCTGAATCTTGGGGCACCTGAATGGTTCACAGCCTCACTTCCACCTTGCTACTCAGGGCCCAGCAGCAACGGCACCACCTGGGAGCTTGTTAGAACTGCAGAATCTCCAGCCCCACCCCAGGCCTGCTGAATCAGAATTTGCACTTGAACCAGATCCCTGGGTGATTTGTATGTCCGTGAGAGTTTGAGGAGCTGGTCCATAGCACTTCTGTGACTAGAGAAGGGGACAGAAATCAGTCATGATGAACAGCCAGAGAATTCCAGTTGCCTTCCAGGGTAAAGAGGACGACCCAACCCATTTCTTTACCCTGTAAGCCAGGGAGGCAAGACCCTCTTGAGACTTACTCCGTGTTTATTCTTCTGGAATTTGTTTCCTTCTAGTCTAGCGAGTTATCAGTAAAACCTTTTAGGAACTTGTGTGTTTGTTCTTAGGACAGTGAGGAGAAGGCTCGCAGAGGTTGGTCACTAGCACCTGATTCAGGAGGTTGGAGCCCCATGAAAGTAGTAGATGGTGCTGGTTGTGCAGAGCAGTGTGTCCGTGGAATCTTGGGTCTCGTGGAAGGGTCTGGAGGCTTACGGAGCAGAAGGGATGTGTATTCTTTCTCTATCCCTTTACTTAAAAAAGGGGATATGTGTGCCCTTTTTGTTTGAGATGTAGATAGTAGGTGTGTCAGAGCGGTGGGTGGGGTGGTGGTGCAGCTACTAAGTTGAGTGATAGAACAAGGGGTTACAGTGAGCCCTAGCAAGAATCAGTGGGATTTAATCAGGGTAAATGCAAAGTCCTGTACTTGTTTTATAAAAGAAATATATGAATCCTGGCTTCCTAGCAGGTAGAAAGAACTGAAAACTTTAAAAAGAATATTAACAGCCTATCTTGAAATCCGTCGGAGTGGTCACATGTGGGACAATTGAAGGAAACAGGGCTGTTCAGCTTGCTAATGAGTAGAGAAACACAGGCTAAGGCAAATCTTGTGTGCAAGAGGAGGTCAGTTCCTTCATGCGCAGGAGTACGCAGAAGTTTTATTGGTAAGTGAAAGTAGGCTGACTGAACTCGTGTTAGGAAAAAGAATTTTCTAACATTTATAGCTGTTCCAACGCTGAAGAGTTAGCTCTGGGAGGTCCTGTGTTCCCTGTGCTTGCACGTGTCTGGGTGCTGACCAGCAGGGATGTTATGAGGGTGCCCTCTGTAAGGGAGGGCATATTTGGTGGTCTCTTGCTAAGACTATGTAAAGTGTGATATCAGGTCTATTTTCATATTCCTTTGATGACTACACTGCAGAAGAAACATCTATCTTAGGCCACAACATTTTTGGTCAAGTTCTAGACTTAATGTTAGACCTAATTCTCAGGAGTATTGTCAGGAGTATTCATGACTTCCCTGTGTTTAAGAAGCATGCTCTACCTGAGCTGTCTAATATGATAGCTGTCAGCTACAGATGGCTATTTAAATTTGAATTAATTTAAATTACATTCAGTAACTCAGTCACACTGGTCACCTTTCAAGTGATTGCCAGCCACATGTGCTTAGTGGCTCGTGTATTGGACAGCACAGTGCAGATAGATAACATTTCTGCTGCTGCGGGAAGTTCTGTTGGACAGTGCTGCAAGCTGCAGAGTGTCCTGTGTGGTCCCTGAACCCTCACCTAGGCCTGTCTCTAGGTTGGGGAAATATGTGCTAGGTTGGCTGCTATCTAGGATTTTTGGTTTAGGATCCTGGCCCCTATGCCAGGGTAAGTGGTGAGGTCTGTGGAAGGGGACAGTACTTTTCTGGGTTCTGACCCATTGCAAAGCTCATTGCTTCTCCTTGAAGGCACAGGCTGGGTTTTACTTATCTGCTGTGGGGGAAAGAATAGCAACAGAGCGAGGTATGGCCCTCCACCCACAGGCTCTCTGGGGATCCTTAGCAAGGGGGGTGGGGGGAATGACTGCTCCCCACCTGCAGCCTTGAGTAGCAGCCCTGGAGAACCTTGTTCATGTGGATTTCTAGTCCCAAGCTTACTTCATGGGCCCACCCCCCCCCTCCCCCAGAGCCATCCCCTGTCTGTCTTGGGTTGTCTTGTTCTGGAGAAGGTAGTGTGGCGACTGGGTGGGTTGGAAGACCACATCGTGGGTCTGTTGTCACTTATTCCCTGCCCCATTCCCCATCACTTCTTTACCACTCCCTTGTGGAACGAGGGCAGAAGGCTCAGGAAGAGAGAAGGTAATGGAAAGGAATGTGACCCCTTTATCTTCCTTCTGAGCCTGGGGGGCTGTTTCTGGGAGAGTCCTTTAGGGTTGCTTTGGGCCTCTGCCTGAGGCTGCTGTCACACCTGGAATGGGGAAACCCTTTGGCGGCCTTGTCTCCTGCCATTTGCATAAAAAGTCTGATAACCTGAGTTTTTATTAATCACCGAGGGGAGTGCGGGGAGAAAGCCAGCAGCCCAGTGTGGATAACTGGCTGGCTTCCGGGTGACCACAGGTCTGGGGATTGCTTGCTTACTTCAGGTACCATCAGGGCTGGAGTGCTCTTGGGTGGCTCTGTTACTGCACTGGTGGCTCTGAGCTGTACAAATTCCAACACTGCTGTGTTCCGCCTCCCCCACACCTAACTGGGAAGTTAGCGGATAAAACAATGCACTTCCCACTGCCGTTGGAGCAGCAATTGTAGCTTCTCAGAACGGAAGGGGAGTTGCATTGGATGGAGTCATTTGAGGGCATTGGCTAGCCTTTGAATGTCCTCATAACCCTCCTAATTAGTGATGGGGAAAGCCTCAGGAAGGAGGTGTGGAGATGCTGGGTCAAAAACAAGTAACAAAGTACTGGACTGGAGTTTGTTCAACTTCCCAGCCATTCTTGTGGGGATGCTATCTCCTGTCTTATTTCTTTTCTCTGGTCTTACTTTTATTGATCTGCCCTTTAAGGGCAAGCTCTGAGTGCCCCAGTTCCCTTAAGGATGCTGCGAATGACCCTGGAGCCCCAGAGGAGCATGGGATGGCAGCCTCATGTGAGGGCTGTGTCCTGTCCGTATTGTGTTCACGCTGCAGGACGGGCTGGGTGCAGTGTATGTGGGGGTGTCGAGGGGCAGTGGAAGAAGAGCTGGTGCTAGGAGGACAAGGGGGAGAGACACCTTCCTGGTATGTTTCCTGGGTCCCAGGACCTACAAAGTCCCTTGTACTGGAGGAGGGCAGCTCCTCTCTTCTGGTGCTGCTTCAGTTGCCAGAGGAAGAACACCATCTGCTTTGACCTGTGGACGTGCAGGTTGCCTTCCCAGCCCCATTCAGCACACTTTGCTGGGGACTGGCTGTTCGTAAGGTGCCACGCTGAGCCTGAGCTGCTGGTAGAGGGGGAATCATCAGCTCTGTCCTTAATGAGCTCGCTGTGTGGGGAGGGAGACAAGCGCGGAAACAAATAATTACAGTGCAGTCTGGTAGGGCTGTGAGGGAGCGACGCCTTGAGGGCAGAGACTGGCCCTAGTCGCCTTTTAGCCGGGAAGGGAAGGAACATGTGTTGAGAATTTCATTGTAGTGAGATGTGAAGGATGGGAGGGACTTCCAGGAGGAGGGAAGTGTCTCCCCAAACCTGCAGTGTGTAGAAATGCTTTTTGAATGCTTGTGGCTGGTGGCAGGGGTGTGGAAGGACTCAGACAGACTTCTGAGTGCCACCTGAGGATCCTTGAGGTGGAAGGTTGGATGCTTTGTGTTAATTCCTTTTGGAAGTCTTCTGCTGGGACTGCCTTCAGGTTTCCGAACTGCTTAGCATCCGTGTCCCACCTTCTCAACAGCATACGGTCCCTTGTCATTTGCTTGGATCCTGGAACATGTGGTGGCCCAAGGCTGTTGAATTGGGGGAAAGGAGACCCTGATGAGGTTCACAGAATATAAGACCTTCTCACTAGCATCTAGGAGGGGACGCGGGGTATAGGCAGAGTGCCGACTGCTGCCTTGTCAGCATGGGATGCCCCGGGTGCATTCTTTGTTTTGGCGTGGAAGCATGAGGATGGGGTTGTTGGCTGGCTCTGACTCATTTCCCTCGGACATCGCTGGGCGCCTTGGTTCAGTCTGATTTTGCTCCATCTGCAAGGAGGAGCATCTTTTCTTCTGCTGCTGCTGCTGCTCCTCCTCGGCTTCCTCCTCCCCCAGATTGCCGTTGACACAGACTTCCGCTGCCAAAGCTAATTGTGAGGCCTGATCAGTGAATGAAGGCAAAGGCAGTTCCCATGACAACCGCAAAGAGTTTCAAATATAGGGGATGATGTGTGTGATGGGCGGCAATTACTTGGGTGGAAATTGATGCGTGGACACCAGGGACTTCAAACATAGGCTCTGAAGGCGGAGGGGGTGTTGGGTTTTTTTTTGGCAGGATCCTTTGTGTGATGGAGAGGGAAGGAGGTCACAGACTTCCCTCATAGTTGATTCCAAGTGCCTTCAGCGCGTGAACGTTGAGCACAACCCCACAAGGGCTTTGGAGAAGCACGACTCCAGTGATTCTGGTGGGAGATGCAGGACAAACATACAGAGAAACAAATAGCAGTATCAAGTGTCAAATGAGAAATGTTAGAAGTGCTGCAGGCTGGCAGAGGGCTGGGGTAACTGGAGACGGCTTCCTGGAGGAAGCAGGGCTTGAACTGAACTTTGAAGTAAAGCCCTGTGGAGAGTGACCTCATTCAGGACACAGCCATGGTGAGGGAGGATGAGAAGCCCATCTCCCTCTACCCTCTGCCTGCTCTAGAAGAGGTAGGTGGATATGAAAATTGTAGAACTACACAGAGCAGACCTGACTGTACCATGTAAGGGAGAGGGTGGTGAGAACTCTGTCCAGTCATTTTCTGGCTATGTGACCTTGGACAAGGTGCTTAGCCTCTCTGTATCCCAATTTCTCCATCTGTAAAATGGGCATGAATAGTTCCTCTCTCATTGGTTTGTTCTGAGAATTAAATAAGGTACAGTATATCATGCTGCAGGTGTGGGTCCTGACATGGGGTTGGTGCTTGGTTGATGCTCTTGCAAATCCCCCTGGATATGTGTCTGGGTGTGTCTGCATTCCCTGGTCTTTGTATAACTGTGTGGCATCTGGCCTGTGGATATCTGTGTTCCTGATGTTCTTGGTGTTGGGGCATTTTGTGTGTCCTAAAAGTGGGTGAATCCATTCACCTCTTCTCAGTGGGGAGGACTGTGGCCCCATTCCTCCTGCTGGGAGTGCAGTGGAGACTGGGGGTCATGATGGAAGGTGTCGGGGGACCCTTGGCCCCCATGCAGAGGGGTCCCAGGTACCTCTGGGTTGATCACTGTGAAGCCTGAAATGTAGAAAAAGGGACAGATAGAAATGGGAAGAAGGTCAGGTGGGGGAGAGTGTCCTGGCTGGAGGCAGGGTGGCCCTGGCATGCGCCTCTGTGACTCCTTCAAGCCCTGGTGTTCCAGGTGCCTCAGAAGTGGGAACAAGGCCAGGGTGAGATGGGGACAAAAGCAGGTGGACTGCCTTGGGGACCTGGGGTAGCTGAGGCTGCTGGAGGGCAGGGTGGAGTTGGCAAGGCTGAGTTAGCATGGTGAGATGGGTTGAGCAGGGATGGGGGTGGGAACTTGGCTCTGTGGCTCCTGTGGGCTGGTAAGGAAGATGTGTGTTGGCTGAATAAGTCTGGGAGTTGGCTACAGTTCAGACATGGCAGGTCCTGCCCTTCCAGGAGCAGGTGTCGCCTGGATCCTTGGGGACCTCTGAGAGAAGGCTGACCAAGAGAGTGGCCTCCGCATCTCAGTGTCCCAGTGTCTGGCCCCCTGCTTCTCCACCCTCCTTGTGTAGCTCAGCACATTCCAGCTCTGCAGAGCCTAGTAAAGTAGGGAAGACAGGGCCTCTGCTCATGTGGGGAGGACTGCCATATAAATAAATAACTGTACTTCACTGTGACTGGTGCCCTGGAAGAGGCAGTACGCTGCCCTATGAAGACCTGAGAGGAGTGGGTGACGCTTGGTGTTGGTGATCTGAGAAATGCAGAGGGGAGGCAATGTTTGGATTTAAGCCTTGTACCACATTAGCTTGCCAGGTGGGGGACGCGGAGAGGGATCCAGGCAGAAGGAGCAGCATCAGGAAATCTCTGAGGCAGGAAAGCATTACTGTTCTCAGATCCACAGCCTTAAAGGGAAGTGGTCAAGTTCAAGTGACTTCTTTGCATCTTCCTGGGGTTGGCAGAGAGAGAGGTTAGAGAATTGGAATGAGAAGGGCCAAGATTTGAATTCCAGTCTACCACTCACTAGTTGTGTTGACAGACAAGTAACATCTCTAAGCCCTTCTGTTTCCCTGTGAGAGATGAGGTTGTGTGTGGAGTAAGTCAAATGAGATGATCCTACGATGTGATTGGCACAGGGCCTGGTACTAGCAGGGGCTTGATAGACTGTGGCAGCCCAGCAGCAGCAGGACTAATTTTTAGTGCAGTGTTCATCTCTCTCATCCAGCAGCAGACTGTGGGGTAGGTGGGTGGGGCAGGGTTTTGGGGACCTGGATAAAGGAGGGACTGGGTCAAGGTAGGAGTAGAGGGGTGCAAAAGCCCAGTTGTTGAGCCATGGCTTTGGGCACTGTTCCTTGCCATGCTTTGTCACCTGCCTCCCCTCACTGCCCTGGGAGGAGCCCAGTAGGGCTGCCCTTTGTTCCCAGTGGGAGGCAGGTGTGGGCCCTGGTTCCTCCTGCAGTCTCTCAGAAGGCAGCTCATCCTGTTGAGTAACCCCTTGGGGCCCTGGGGAGGAGTGGGCAATAGAAGGAATCACAGGCTCAAGGGCTCTCACACATCCTAACTACTCTCATGAGTCATGTCTCCTCTCTGGCCTCAGCTTATTCATCTGTGAGAATGAGAAGCAGCACCCAGTGAGCTCTCCCCAAAATTCAGAGCGGTAGTAGCTAGCAGCACCCACAGTGTGGCAGACACTGTGCTGCATTTCTTCACAGGAATCCTCACAACCATAATGAAGTAGCTGCTATGCGTAATTCAGTTTTGCAGATGAGCAAAGAGAGGCTAAGAGAGGTAAGTTACAACCAGTCAGGCAGTGCCGGGGCCTGGAATTGGTATGTGTGGAAGTCACCTTCCTGGGAGGTGGAAGCTGTGGGTGTTCAGCTACAGGGAGGGATTGGGGGAGAGAAGGATGTGCCCAGGTAGGCCAGGAGTTCAATCCAGGAGGGGATTGCAGGGCCTTCCTCTCCCCTTTCTGTTCTTTCTCATCCTGCCCTTCAGTCTACTGGGTGTTGCAGCCTTCGAAGACTTAGAGTCTGGAAAGCGGAAGGCCAGAGCTCTTGGGATCTGGGCCACCCTGCCTCCTCTGCCTTTCCTGGAGATGGGAAGCCCCGAGGTCTGGGGGGCCTTTGGGGTGTGGGGGTACCTCCTGTAGCCTCTTGAAGAGAGGAGAAGCCATTGTAGGGGTGGTGGGGGGGGCGCTGTCTTGGGTGGGGTATGTTCAGGCACCAGGGGTAGTGATCCTGGAGTGAGGGTGGGTGTTTGCGTGTCTGGGGAGGGCAAAGCTGACCTGGTGAGGCTTTGAGCCGCAGGAGATGTGGGCTCCTAGAAGGAGGGAGGGAGGAATAGAACTGCATAATGGTTAAGAGTATGGTTTTTAGAGGCAGGGAGACCTGGCTTGGAGTCCCAGGTCTTCTGCTGTTTTCTGGCCGTGTCACCTTGGGTAATTCGCTTCACTTGTCTCCTCATCCGCAAAATGCGGTGAACGTTCTTGTCGCCTAGGCTTTTTCTTTTTTCTCCTTTCGGAATTGAAGGGGCTCTTGAGCCTCCTGCTCTTATCACAGGGCCTGGTACCGTCCTACCTGCCGCCAGGATGATGCTGAGGTTAGAGAGTGGCGGAGCGGGAATCCCACCAGCGTCTGCCCTACCCGGAGGCGCAGTCTGTCATCTTTGACCCTGGAGGTGCAGAGGACGCCTTCTGGGCATTTCCCTCGGGGTCCCCGCGGGAGGAGGCGGGGGTGCCCCGGGATCCCCCAGTCTGCCGGGGAGCGGCGGGCCTGGGAAGCAGCCAGCGCAGCTCGGCGGTGGCCCCCGCCTCCTGGCTGGGCAGGTCCGCGGGCGGGGGCAGGGCCGGCCGCAGGGACTGGCGGGGATTGGCTGGCGAGCGCGCCGCCCCTCGCACACCAGCCGCTCGGGCGGGGAGGGGAGCGCAGCCGGCAGCTGGCCGCCGCCTCCTCTGCAGTGCCTCCCTCCGTGCGCTCCCTCCGGCGGGGATAATGGGAGGCCCGCCGGCCGATGCACCAGAGGAGGCCGGCCGAGGTAGGGGCGCAGGGCGAGACAGGGGCGCGGGGAGGAGCGCCGGGCAGACCGGACGCTGGCAGGAGAGGCAGTGTCCTCTTGGATGTCAGAAGGGTTCGAAACGAAAACAAAAACAGTGGAAGGCGAGGGAGGCAGCTGGAGGCAGGAAGATGGTCCCTGCTATCCTTTCTTTCCCAGGCCCCCTCCCCTCCAGCGCTCCTCCTGCCCCTTCGGGGGTGCTGGGGGGTGCAGCAGAAGGACTTTGCTTCTCTCCTGGTACCAGCCTGGCTCATCCGTTTCTCTGGCTTCTTTCGCAGGTGGAAATAAAGGCTGGTGAAGGAGCTGGGCCTTGGGGACAAGGAGCTGCTGTCAAGGTACCTTGTGTGTGTGTGTGTGTGTGTGTGTAGTGGTGGTGGTGAAGTGTTTGACTGGATTGGATAAAAATAAAGGGTCTCCTTTGGTGATCCCTTAATCTCCCACTGTGTGTATAGCAGCAGCTGAGGGGGAGGGGCGGCGGGGGTGTGGGCGGCCAATGAATTCTCAGGCCTGTGTGGGTTTTGTTTGGATTCTTTTTGCTTTCTCAGCTGGATGGTTTGGGTGCAGTTGGGGTTTGGTTTGTTGAACTGGTTTTTTTTTTTTTTTTTAAAGACATGCAACCCACTCCCCACCCTGCCTCTGGAAATCTCTCGAGAATGTCCCTGGCACTGTTGGTTTGCATCCAATCTGCAGAAATCCTTGGGGGGGGAGAGGGTGTAAGGGGAGGGAGAATTGTGTTCCTGAGTCTGAAGCTGATAGGGTGTCATTAGTCATGCTGCTGTCACCATGGAGATGGCTGGAGAGGAGGTGGTGGGGGTGAGGATATTTTGGGTAGGGTGGGGGCTGATGCAACATCGTGACTGGGAATCCGTTGGGTGTCTGCTGTTACTCTGTGCAGCTTGGTGTCTGGGGGACTGGGAAGGGAGTGTTCCCAGGTGCGTGGGAAACAGAGAAGGGGGCACTGAGCTGCTCCGTGTGGTTGTCTGCGGGCGGGGACTGGGTTATTTGGGGCAGGGAAAGGGAGAGTCTGGTGGAGTATTGGCTATTACTAGGAAACCACAGATATTCCTTCTAGGTTGGCAAGGACCTGATCAGTAGGTTTTCTTGGGCTTTGCACCTCTTTTCAGGGCTGGGGACCTGCTGTGAGTTTGGGATTACTCAGCAGTATCCTCTGCTGGCCCAGGATGGAGAAAAGAGTGGGAGGCGGCTCCATGTGGCTGCCTCTCAAGTCCAAGAGCAGAGAGGCTGGGAAGGAATGTGGGGACAGGTGAGCAGGGGCAGGCCATGTGGGACTTTTCCTAGTAAGGAGGAAGCCTGTTCCTGCCCCTTCCTCAGCCTCAGCTGCCCCCTCAGCCCCAGGAGTCTTCAGGGAGCTGAGGAGACTGGTTGCTGGGTAGCAGGTGGGTGAGGTGCTAGTGTCCCCAGATGCTCTTAGTCTCTCCTCCCTGGAAATCCTCCTCCTGCCTCCTGGGAAAGCTGTGGGAAGCTCTGTGGAGGTGCTGGAAGTGGCATCCTGCCACCTCACTGACTGGGCGGGGACACTGGCAGGGAGGGCTCTTCTTCCCCATGTGGGATGCAGGGTGGATCAGGAGGAGGCCTGGGTAGTTCCCTGATCTTGTCCCAAGGAACTTGAAGGAAGGAAGTGCTTGGAGGAGGATGTGAATTTTGCTTTTGGAGCAGCTTCCTGGAAGGAGAAGAGCCAGGTGGTATGCACTTCCCTGGGGCGCTGGGCGTGCTTTGGTGAGACTGGGAGTGGTGGGTGATCACCTGGGAAGAGGCTGCTGGAGGCCCTGAGGCAAGCAGAGGATGGTTGATGCTGGCCATGCTGTGGGTGGGGAGGAGAGAGCAGTGAGCTCAGCGCACGCCAGCTCTCACTCCACGCTCTTTTCCATGCTCCTCTCTGGAGCAGAACCCCCAGGTTCCACCTCCACTTCCTCCCCTGGCCTCCCACTGCTGACTAGAGAAGTTGTAATCACATTGGAAGTGTGACGTTGCGGGGCCGTGGGCAGGGAAATCGTTGAGCAGACCTGTTCCGCCCCGCAGCCTGGGGAAAGAAGGCCAAGGGGATGAGGACAGATGGGCTCAGGAAGGGGGCAGTCCCCTCCCTCCTCTGTATCTGCAGCCTTGTCAGCCAGAGCTTCCCTCTCTGCTGGGAGAAGGGACGGCTGGCAGGTTTGTTTACTCCCGAAAGCACCCCCTCCTGCTGTAGTGATGGCTTTCCCTGGCAGACCTGCTTCTCTTCGGCTCTTTCCAAGTGTGTTCTCTGCGTCTCCCTGCCTGCATTCTGCTGGCCCAGGATGGAGGCCAGTTTTCTGCAGTCCTGCTGGAGGCTTCCAGCCCGATATCCTAGCCTAGCCCTTCATGTTGTGGGCATGTGGGCTCTTTGAAAATCTGGATGGAGCTCTCTTAACAAGCTTTCCGCCTACTCCTTTCTCAGAGTAGGGCCTGAGCCGGGCTGAGTTTTTAAAGCTCTGAGGTTGTGTCTGTGCTTGTTTTTATTGTTCAGTTGTCTGAGAATCATAGCTTCCTCTAGGCCTGGTTTAGGCATTGCCAGCAAATACTCAAGTCTCAGTCCCCTGTTCCTGGTGCCACCTTCCCCCCACTTATGTTTTTCTTGGGTGGCCAGATGGCTGCAGTGTCCCACATACCCCAGATGAGGCAGTTTTGCCAGATCCTCTTTCATTATCAGGTTGTGGTGTAAGAAGATGTGTCTGGTGTATGAGCTTGTTCTGAGACCAGGCCAACACTCTGGGACACAGGATAAAGAGGGTGTCACAGTCTGTGTTCTCACAAAGATGGGAGCAGGATGAGTAAGCCCTACGGGTGAATGGTATCCAGTAGGCAGTGGGAATGTGCACATCTACCATGTACTGAGTCCTGCCAGGGTTTCAAGAATATCTATGATGTCTAAGTGTACATAGTGCCTAGCACAGGCAGAGTTGAGCTTGATAAATGCAAGTTGACCCTTTACTGTCTAGCATGTTCTATGTTGACACCATGATATCTCAAGGAAATGCTAAAGCAGACATTGCTGCTGCCTCCTCCTCCTTGGCAGCCTGGACCAGAGTGAGTGCTCAGTGCCAACAGCACCAGGCCGCCCTGCTTTCGGGCTCCCACGCGGCTCCCACGCTCTGCCCCATGGGAACCCTCAACTGGCTGAGGATGATGGGAAACTATTTTGGGACTGTGCCCAGGACCTCTGCCTTCTGTCTCTCCTTTTGGCCACTGCAGAAATGCCCTGTTGTCAAGGATCTATGATCCTCTACTTTCTAAACACAGTGAGTCACTCCCACTAGTTCTTTCTTGCCTACTCTTCCCACTCACCAGCTCTTTATGGGGGTTCAGGGGGAATCCCTTCTCTCTTAGGTGTGTCTATAAGCAGCCGTGAACTTGGGAGATACGGAAGCAGATGAGCGTGTTGGGCTAGAGCAGGAACGGAACCTAGCCAAGGGTTTCCAGAGTTGAGTTTGGGGATGGAGAGAAAGAAGGGGCTTTCCCCGTCCATGATAAGAACGGGATTGAATCCCAGATCTTGACTAAATCTCAGCTCTGCTTCCTTGGCGACCCCCATCCCCCTGGCCAGTGTCATAGGAGAAGGAGAGAGCTTTGTAAGATACACATGTGGGTGAGCCCAGGGGAGAGCCTTCTTGCTCTCAGGGACCACCCTCTTGCTGGGCCCAGTGAGGAGGGGCCTGGGTGCTGGGAAGTGGGCTCTGTGGTCTTGCCAAGCTCCCTCCCATACCTGGAAGCTGTAGCAGCAAATGGTTTGCCTAGCTGGGGGCAGGGACAGGGACTGTGGGGAGGGGCTTTGGTTTGGCTCAGCTTTTGGGTCTCCTAATCCTCTTAAGTCCTCCCTTTCCTACCCCTGACCTCTTGGGCTTTTGGCCTCGTTTCCTCTCACACCCGGCATCTGGCAGTTAGCTGAGATCTCAGCATCTCTGCAGCTCTGAGAAAGATCTGGATTAGTTTGGGAAGCCTTTAGGCAAACAGGGGGCAGGGATGACTGGGACTATTAAAATCCGTAGATTATCTGCTATCCAGGACTGTGACCCCATCTCCATGCCCTTTATCTCCCTTTCTTCCTCTTTCTACATTGAGCATTTGCCATATTTCAGGTGCAGTATTAGGTCTGCAAAATAGAGAAATCACTGTTATTTGATTCTTACAAAAGCATTGGAAGTAAAAGACACTGACTAAATTACCTAAAAAATTATAACCGTAAATGGGAAAACCAGCATTGGCAGTTTTTGTTTCTTATGTGTTGAAGCCACTTTTGATCTTAACTTTGTGTTTGGGGCTGCGAACTTGCACATGGCACACAAAACTCCTCACCCCATGTGCACCCGGCTCTTCCCATTTGCTTTCTCACTGGCTCAGCAAACCTCAAGGGACTTTGAAGGAGGAAGAATCAATATGCCAACTTTGTTTTCAGTAAGTTAATGTTTCTGGGATCTAGTGATGACAGGTTAGGGTAGTGGGGTCAGAAAAGAGCTTAGCTTTGAATGGAAAGTGTTGGCTTTAGACATGTTGGGTTTGAGATTCAGGTAACAGTATTTCTGGGAAGAAATACTGTTCCTGAGCAGTTTACGTTGAACCTGAAATTGGCTTCCTGGTTCCTGCAGCCCTGGCTTCTTCAGGGGGTTCCACCGAGATCCACTTGCTAAAAGGAGGAGGGTGAGAAGTGCGGTTGTCAGTTTCTCTCCTCTCTGTTTCCTACTCTGGTCGTACTCTTGGGTTCTGTCATTAGCAGTGGGGAGATCACTTAGTGTCTGTGGACTTGTGAGACTTCAGTTTTCTCTGCAAAGTGAAGGTGTTGCCTTCCAAGTTAGTTTTTCTCAATCTAAATCCTGGGACGGACCAGTTTTTGTCTCTTGGGGTGTGTATGTTTGTGTGGTTTTTTTTTTTCTTGATATGCAAAACTAAAACACAGTCCTGTTTTGTACAGCTAGTTTGCAGCTTGCAGCACATGCAGCTCACCTCGGGAACTCAGCACCAGTCGGAATGACTGGTCTCTGAGCCATTCAGTGAGGCCAGTCTAGTGACCATGCCCTTGGATAGTGTGGTAGCTTTAAATTGCTGTAACAGTTACTAAAGCCTTCCTCTTTTTCCTGTATTTACGTTGTGGTGGACTGGTGATAAACAGTTTATGGGCCATACCCTGAACAGCACTGCTTTGTTTATTTATTTAGTTTGGACAAAAAGTAAGATCTAAGCACTGCTTTGGAACTTTGCTTCTCAAGAAGCACAGGATCTCTGTTTTGATGCCTCCCCATTCTTTCCGGACATCACTTTTCCACTCTTCTGTACCCTCGGTCTTTATGACGGAGCCAACACTTGGAAGAGTAGAGATCTTTCTGCTCCAGAGATTCTCTTGGAGTGTCCTGAAAGATTTACTTGCATCTCGGCTTCTGTAGACAAGGATGTCCCCTGTCTTCCCCTTCACTTCTGGGAGTCTGGTGGGGGTGTGTGAGCCCCCTGAAGGCCCTGCAAGAGACAAAAGCTTCATTGCCACAGTCAGGGCACCTTGACTTTTGAGGTTTTTCCATTCAGTGGCTCTTAGTAACCTAGAGGTGTAGCCTTTTTCCTCTGGCAGCTGATTACAAACTGCCCTGATTTCTGTAAGGATAGACATCCCAATATTTTTGACTGCACGAGTTTGGCCATCTTCCCTCTACTTCCTCCTGCTGAGGATCTTTGGCCTTTTTGCTTGAGATGCTAAAGATTAGGCAAAAAAGTAAAAATATGAATTTCCTTCTATCCTGGCCACCTCATCCTGGAGGAGAGTGGAGAGGGAGGTGAGTAGGTAAAAGCGTCCTGCTACACAAATGTTCCTTGAGAGGCAAACATTCCAAGTGTAGGAAGATTAGGGTCTAAGCAAATCCTGGTTACCTCTGTGGCCTGGAACTCTTGTGCCCTTGGTGCTTAAGTAATTGGATTTCTCAACCCCGCCTCCCAGCATTTTTCCTGTGTAATCCTAACCTCATGGGCTTTGCAGAGGAAACAAAGGCATTGCAAGGGTTTGCAGCTTGCTCCTGAGCTCTGTGCCCTGTGGACCGAGTTCTCCTGCTTTGCCTCCTCTACAGCATTCACTGCCTCCCTGAAACCCCCATCCCCAGGAGTCTGGTTTTCTAGCTTGCAGGCCTTGGTGCCCAGCCCCACTAAGCAGATGGAGTTTTCAGAAGGAGCTGTTTCCTGCCGGTCCACCTTCAGGAACCTCAGGGAGGTTCCATCTCTGACTCCTGCTGGCCACTCTGCAGAAAAGGGAAGAGCCATAGAGGCAGAGAGCCCCTGGGAGGGGTCTGGCCTGAGAATCCTCTCTGGATTCCCAGACCAACTCACTCTGCGACACCTTCTCCCTTGGGTGTGACCCTCGGGCCGAGTCATTTCTCTGCTGGCTTGAACGAGTCCAGATGGTGACACAGAGGGTTCCCCCTGTTGCACCAGACCCTGCTGGGCCCAGAGAGAGGAGACTGTGCCTTTACAATGTGGATTGTTGTTGCCCTCCATCCTGAGTTCTGGGGAGGGAACAGAGAAACAGATTTTCAGTGGTGCAATGGAGGCAGTGCCCAAGAGGTGCCCATCCTGCTTTTCCTGGCATTGTGGATCCTTCTCTCTGCTACTGACCTCTCCATCCTGGGATGCTATTCATGGCCTCAGCCCATCCCCAGTCCTGCTCCTTGTGCTTTGAGCTCAGCTCTAAGTCCTAGACTGAGCAGAGAAGGCCTCTGAGGGCATGCTTTGTCAACTGTGGGCCAAGGTCTGTGTCAGAATCACCTAGGGAAGCTTGTAAAATGCTAACGGCTGCCTGGTTAAGATGGCTATCTGCTGGGGTCAAACCCATGGCTTCTGTTGCACAGTTAGGCAGGATGGACACGGGGTGAAGGTGGCATGGGGGGCTCCCATATTAGTGCTGGAAGCTCTGGGCAGGTGGGCCGTGTGGTTTTCCCCTCCTCACTGGCCCTGCCACTTGCCCCTGAGCCAGGTCCTACCTGATGGTTGAGCTATGTGCTGACCTCTGCCCTGTGGCCTTTCCTCCCACTACTGTTTCTCCTTGGTTTCCTGTTTTTTGGCTGTGGGTTCCTAGAAGTGTCATTTGGACCCTGGGTAGTAGTTAGGGTTTAGCTCTGGGGTTGTGTGGTTGGAGTGGTGTATGTCTCAGGGCTGTGCTGGCAAGGTCCAGGACAGCTTGCACACCCCAGCTAGGAGCCAGAACCAGGGTTCTGTGTCCAACCCTTGGGAAGCCTGGAAAACCCCTCCCCCTCTTTGCAGATGCTGCCTCCTCCATGTGGAGGGCATTGCTCCCCATTGGTTCTCTGCCTGAGACTGGGGGAAGCCGGATATGGAGGAGGACCTGGGTGGGTGCCGACTAAACACTCCACACCTAAACGCTTCCACCCCCACCGCTTCCACCAGACAGGCAGGGCCCATGCTTCAACTTGCCTAGAGTTCCCAGTGGCAGTCCCTCTGGTTCAACTAGTTTAGTGGTTCTTAATCTCCACTGTATATTAGAGTCATATGAGGACCTTTTAGAAAAGAAAATACCAATGCCTGGGCCCCAGAGAGTCTGATGTCATTTGTCTGGAGTGGAACCCTGGCCCCAGTATTTTTCATAGCTCCCCAGGTGATGTGTGATCATCGTATACCAATACCCCCCCACCCACGTGATTCAAATCTGTAATTAGGGCTGAGAGTGACGCAGCTGCCTTATCTAGTTGGATCTCCCTGTGTCTCCCCATCCCTGGGTTACTCCAGAATTTTTTTCTCTTTCATTGATGAGACTGATCCATGAGTTCACAGTTATTAAAACCGTAATTTAAGAGGGAAACTCCATAGGAAATGATAGAAACTGAGTTTCCTCCTCTCAGTTTTTAAAAACTTTTTTTTTTTTTTTTTTTTTTTTGTTACTGAAGTATAGCACACACAGAAGAAAAGCACATAGTGTGTAGCTTGGTGAATTTTCACAGAGTAAACACCTGTGTACCCAGCACCAGGGTTAAGAAACGAGTACCCTTGCCCCATTGCCCAGAATTTCTTTGGCATTTAGACAAAGTCTGGTCAGGCCTCGGGCAGCAATGTGTGCTGGCTTTGGGCCTGGAGGGCTTCAGCTTGGCCTCTACCGGGAATACCTTTAAATACTTTACACACCTTGTGCCAGGTGCTCCTGAAACCGAGTGGATTTTACTGTGACCGGGCACAGGGTAGGGGAACCCTTCTAGTCCCTCCCCAGTGTTACTTTCTTCCTTATCACCTTTTGCTTTCCTACGTGGGCCTTTAGGCGTAATAAAAAGTAATACAAGTCTCCAATCTTGGGTAAGTTCAAAAATCTGTATCTTCATTGGGCTTTTATTCTTTTTTGGTTGTATAGGTAATGTATGTCCTTTGGAGAAATTAGAAAATAGCAATATATAGAAGAGGTGGGAAGGGGAGGAATTTGTCCATAATTTCACAATCCAGTTAATCACTGTTAACTGGAGTATCCCTCCAGACTTCATTCTGTGCAGACTGTGTACCTGTTTAGTGTTGTTTATGGAAATGGAGTCATGCTGCATTATAGCCCACTTTACTCTGTATAATAACTAGCAGTTATGTCATTTATTGAGTATGCACTATGTGCAGGGTAGGCACATGGGCTTAAAATTTTCATAGTTCTTTCCCTTAGTTCTTTCTCATGACAACTCTGAGGTAGGTGGTAGTAGCCCCACCTTTTGGGTGAGGAAACAGATTTAAGCCAGGAGCTTGACCAAGGGCTGATGTTTTGTAAGGGATGAAGCTGGAATCAAGGCCAGGGATGTCTGACTTTGTAGCTGATGCTTTTGTCTGTAGACTATTAACCTCCCTCCTAAGACTGTCCTTCCATGCCTTCCATGATTTTTTTTTTCTTTTCACTTTAATGTACATGACTGTAGTGTTTTACCCTCTTCACCCCCACCCCCTACTCCAAAGACAGGATCTTGTTCTCTCACCTAGGAATTATTACCACCACATCTGGCTAATTTAAAAAAATTTTTTTTGTAGAGATAGGGGTCTCCTTATGTTGCCCAGGCTGGTCCCGAACTCCTGGCCTCAAGGGATCTTACAACCTTGGTTTCCCAGAGTGCTGAGATTGCAGGCGTGAGGCACTGCTCCTGGGGCTAAATGAACCTTTTAAATGGCTATGGAGGCTGGACGTGGTGGCTCACACCTGTAATTCCAGCACTCTGGGAGGCTGAGGTGGGAGGATTGCTTGACCTCAGGAGTTCGAGACCGTCCTGAGAGCAAGAGTGAGACCCCGTCTCTGCTAAAAATAGAAAGAAATTAGCCAAACAAGTAAAAAAATAGAAAAAATTAGCCAGGCATGGTGGCGCATGCCTGTACTCCCAGCTACCTGGGAGGCTGAGGCAGGAGGATCGCTTGAGCCCAGGAGTTTGAGGTTTCTGTGAGCTAGGCTGACGCCACGGCATGCTAGCCCGGGCAAGATAGTGAGACTCTGTCTCAAAAAAAAAAAAAAAAAAAAAAAAAAGGCTATGGAGTATTTCATTTTACAGGTCTATCATAATTTAACTTGTTTTTTATTAATGGACATTTACAGTTCCAATTTTTTTGCAATTATAAATGAGGTAATGAACTTATTTGTATTATACATAATTTTTTTTGTTATTTATTGAAGTGTTTGTGTAGGGCAAAAATCATACAAGGGAAATTTTAATCGACATTACCAAGTTACCCTCCCAAAAGGTAATTTGATATCTACCAAATTTACTTTCTCACCGACACTGATGAGGAATTATCAGTCTTTAATTTTTGCCAATTTGATAGGTAGAAAATATCTCATTTTAATTTCTTTCATTAGTGAAGTTGAGAGTGTTTTAAAATGGTTAGCCATTTTGCATTTATTCTGTGTCTTGTCTGTTATATCCATTATCTGTTATATCCATATTACTCTTAATTAGATCTTTTTATTGATCCATAAAAATTCTAATATTATCAATATTAACTTCCTTTAAAAAATATTCAGTAAACTTTTATTGACTAACTCATGTGTGCCAGGCACTGTGCTGTTAGGTAGGGATATAGACAAAAGCGTGACATGGTTCTTTACATGCGTTAAGATAAACATTATCTAAAAATGTGTAAGTTCTCTCATTTTCTTTTTTCGTTTTTATTATTTTTAATTGACGCATATTAACTGTACATTTATGGGGTACAATGTGATATTTTTTTCCTTCTTTCTTTTTCTTTTCTTTCTGTGTCTTTTCTTTTCTTTCTAGAAACAGGTTCTCACTCTGTCCCACAGGCTTGAGTGCAGTGGCACAATCATAGCTCACTGCAGCCTTGAACTTCTGGGCTCCTGCCTCAGCTGAGACTGCAGGCATGTATCACCATGCCTGGCTAATTTTTCTGTCTTTTTTTGTAGAGACAAGGGGCTTGCTGTGTTGCCCAGGCTGG
>RJWJ010018591.1:0-31492 GCA_004363605.1 Indri indri
GTACTCAGATAAATTGACACACACGCCTGGCATCCAAAAGGGAGAAAACACAAAGGAAGACCTTGTGATTTCCAGCCCTTCTGCTCCGTGCCATACTTACCTCTGTGGATTTCCAGCTGTACAGGGTCACTTGGCACTGAGAGACCTGTCTGGCACCTGTATTCACCACTGTCATTGACACTGGCAGAAACGATGCTGTATCTGGAGGTCAAGGTCTGAATGGCTGTGCCGTTGTGAAACCACTGTGTGGAGTTGTCACTAGGCAGACGGGGCCCCTCACACCGTAAGGTTATATTTTCCTTTTGGAACACACTGGTCCACGGAGGCTCCAAGGTAATCACTGCCCGTGTGGTGTCTGCTTGGAAATAATAATAATAAAATAGACCAAGTGAAGTAAAAGGAAGGACTCTGAGCGATTGTTAAGGTTTTGTGGATAGCATAAAGGGAAAAAAATGCATATTTAGGTTAGCTTGAAAACTAGGCAAATGGGAACCGACAAAAACCAGCCGTTAAGAGTTGTCCAAACCCTGCTTCAGAGAGCTCTGTTCATGTTATTAAATCCTCATCTGGATGTTGGGGATTTTGGCTCCTGAGGATTAAATTACTCATTTAGATCTTCCTGTTGATAAACAATAAAGCTTTTACGTTGTAAAGTGGGGCAAACTGACCGGAGCTGGTTTCCTTATCCTTTGCACTGTACTGTCTCTGAGGGTAAAGCACAGATTTTTCATTGGCTTCTGCATTGGAAATAGAGGTTCAACTCCTTCCTCTGAAGTCTTCAGTACTTCCCTGGCTCTTTCTGAGGAGAATAAAATTACTTAGCTTTCTTGTAAAGGCAACTGGTGTAAGGGATGTTGGAAAACCCAGAGGACCTACTTCTGGATTTTTGCAATTCTGGCCCTTTCCTGCTATTGTAAATACATTTAAGCATTTAGTTCAGAGGTCACGGCTCATTCAGTAAGCCTTAGAAAGAAACCTTAAAAATCAAGGTTTTTATCAACATCACACTCTGAATATGGGAGATTTTACATAATTTATAAATCTTTCTCCTTTCTATCCTCTCTCTATACACTCTTCTTCAGGTTAATAGGAGCCATCATTTAGAAGTAGGAAAGTGGCATAGGAGAAGTTGAGTTAGAGATCACTCACCCACTTGCCCCCCAGCTGGAACTGCAAGAGAACAGAGAATAGAGAAATCAGTTGGTCAGTGGGAGATGCTGAGGAAGGGAGAATTGGGGAGACAGCATTAACGTAGACTCTGAGAGGTCAGCTTAGATCTCTTGAGTTTCTATCTCCCTTTCCCCAAATCAGGTATTAGCAGAACTGAACCACCGAAGGCTGTTGTTGATGAGGCTTTATTTTGGTATGGGGCTTCCAGGCTTAATGTTACTTCAGGGTCCCCGTCTCATCCTTTTGATATAATAAACACCAATAAACCATGAAAACACAGATACAGTTGTCTCTATACTCATGAGATCTAGCCAAACATACCAAAGGAAGACAAAATCTTGACTTCCCAAAGCCAGAGCCACCCCCTATGAGCCCAGCTTACCCCAAAGGAGTAGAGCTATCAGGAGCCACATGTTTGTCTTCAAGCCGATGGGAGCAACAAAATCTGTAACCTGCCAGACATTGAAGAGGTTCAGCTGGGGGCTCTGGAGCTGAGATTAGAAAAGAGGAAGGAAATTGTCTCTTCTGACCGCATTCATCATCTTCCTTTTCTGGGAAATACATCCCTAATTCTTGACATATGCTTTTAAGCATATTTCTTATATCTCATATCTCTTAGCTCTTCTCTCTGTTTGAAGCTCTGGTTTTTGGGTTATGAACTCTCAGAATCCAGAGAAAGGGCTAAAGTTTTATTCATATTCTATTCTGATTATATTGTCGCTCTAACCATTTCTGTTTCTTAGGGCTAGCCTATGGCAAAACTCCACTTTTATAATTGGTTCAGGGCCTGGCTAATGCCTCCAAAACTTGATCATTTAAATACAGAGGAATAGATATCAGCTTCTATAAGGCATATGAAGGGTTACTCATCTACAAGAGTGCCCCTAATACAAACCGGCTTCTTAAAAAAAAAAAAAAGCCCTCTTCCTGAAATAAATTATGAATTTGGGGTGGTTTTTTTTTTGCTAAATCAAAAGGTAGAAATATCCCCAAGAAGGTAGTTTCAGAGTACAGGTGGAAAGCTCTGTGCCGCCAAAGTGAGTTGGTTCCTGAGGTTTCTGAAGCTCTTTATAAAGCTATAAAGAGATTTTTAGGTATTTTGTTAAAAGAGAAAGAGAGTTAAACAGAAACTAGGATGAGTTCAGTGAATGCAAAGAGACCTGGGTAGCAATCTCACTGGCAGAGAATAAAAATAGTGACAAATAAGGCTGTAGATTGAATTACTGGCCCCAATTTCTCACCCCTCCCTGAATCTACACTATTTCCATAGCTTTAAGAAAGGCTGAGGGTACCTCCCTGACTCTTGACGGTGGCTCATCCACGTGACTTTCATTGGCCAGTGAAATGTGGTTGGAAACAACATTGTGCTAATTTTGAACTTAGAATTTAGGAAGCTTCACACATTTTTTTTTTTTTTCATCCTCTTGTGCTTCCGCGATTGTCATGACAATAACATTCTCTGGCTAGCTGGCCATGGTGTGAAGCAGAGCTGTCCTAGCCATTGTAGCTTGAAGTAGAGGTTCCCTACAAACTCGTGAGTGAGAACTAAATGCTTCCTGTTGTGTGCCAGCGAGATTGGAAGATTGTTATAAAGCATAGCTGACTGATACAAGTGAAAAGCAAGGAAGAATGGTCTGGGAACAACTCAGGATGTTCTAAGAAAGATGAGGGAAGCCTGAGCTTATTGAAATTTATATTCAAAGCCTATATCCATAACTATTTTACAGTTTTGTCTCCAAAATTTTCCATTGTATGGATGTACCATAATTTATTCCATTAACCTCTCTTCATGAATATATAAGTCATTTCTAATTTTTTACTGTTAAGACCAGCACTGCAATGAATAGTCTTGTACACACCTTTAAACATTTGACTTATTCTTTCCTTAGGACACATTCCTAGAGTCAGCAGTGCTCACTCAAAAGAAATGTACATTTTTTTCTTTGGATGCACATTTTCTTTCTTCAGATTATTTATGATCATTATGCCTCATCATTGCATAAATTTTAGAGTGCTTATTATATGTCAGACAAATATGCTTCATATGTATTTTCTTATCTAATTCTCACAATAACCTATGAGCAGACACCATTGTTATCTCCATTTTACAGATGAGAAAACTAGTCAAAGAAGATATCAGTTACCTGTCCAAGTTTATAAAAAGTAGAAGCAGGATTCAAAACTAGGCAGTTTTCCTTTATATTCTCACCAGTAGGGTGTCACAGTGCCCCCTCATCCCTCGCAATTCCTGCTTTGTAGTAAAATAGCTGCTTCTTTGAAAAATAGGTGAAATTGTTTCATTGATCAGAATAACACGAGGGAATGAGTATTGTTGTGGAAGAGGAAGGTAAGATCCATGACCCGGAAGGATGAAATACTTATTTTCTAATAAGTATCTGTAGTTTCCAAATGTTGAGGAAACAGACACTGATGTAGGTTTAAAATCCATGTAAGAAGAAAGATATAGTTTGGATATTTGTCCCCTCCAAATCTCATGCTAAAATTCGATCCCCAATGTTGGAGGTGGGGCCAGGTAGGAGGTCATGGGGACAGATCCCTCATGAATGGCTTGGTGCCACTCTGTTGAAAAGAGCCTTGTCCTGTCTCCTCTCTCTTGCTCAGCTCTCACGCCTGTTCCCCTTCACCTTCTACCATGATTGGAAACTCCCTGAAGTCCTCACCAGAAACAGACGCTGGTGCCATGTTTCTTGCACAGGCTGCAGAACTGTGAACCACATAAACCTCTTTGCCTTATAAATGATGCAGCCCCAGGTATTTCCTTTATAGCAGCACAAAAGGGACTAATACAAAGAACTAGGAAAATGGGGCGAGCGTTGTATAACTAACACAGAAAGAGTAGTCTCCAGCATTTAACTGTCAATGAAAGTCATGATGCTCACAAGAACCATTAGGAGAATTTACATCTATATGTGACATTTATATTTCCGTATATTGATGATCTTTTATAATATCATCATTCTCATAGACTTTATACTTCAAAATTGCTTCACAAATACACTCATGTCAAAGGTAGATGCAGAGTATTATTTGCCGATTTTAACAAAAATTGTTCTCTTCTCTACCATAGAAAATGATTTGTGAGCAATTATGTGATATGTTTTTGAAAGGTGAAATAATTTAAGTCTCATAAAGAATTAATCAAAAATTTATTTTATTTTTGTACTCTTTAAGAGTAAAAAGCAGTCAGTAATGCTTTATTTCCTACTCAATTATTTCTTTAATGACCGTATATTTTAAAAACTATTGAAATGAGTCAGCTGAATTTTAGGTAAAGAATTGTATATAATTGTCTGCAGCACAATTTTGCTTAATATGTTTTGTGTACTTTTGTAACAGCTCTTGAACAGGTAAAATATATTACTTTTATGTACTTGCTAATGCTAACAGTGTTTTTCAGGAGATTCACATGAAGGTTACCTGATATTTTTTGTCAACTACCATTCTTTATAAAAGGTCCTTCATTGGTTCAATTTTAAGTTTCCATTAGAAACCCAATTGGCTTTTTATTATTAGTTATTCTTACCACTTGTTCTTTTTAAAAAATCCTCATCTATGATTTTACAGCAACCTTTACGGTTAATTTCTGGTGGTGCTATAGTTAGTCTTTTATAGATTGTTTCAATTTTCTCCGTTTCTTCTTCCCCTCACCTCACCTTTTTTTTTGTCATGAACATATCCCTTAGGCCCTTTGTTGAATTTTCCTGTATGCCCTTGAGATCCCTTCCTAAATTTTTTAGTAATCAACTCATTATAAATCTCAATCTGTCTGCTTTTGCATATACATTTTTCCTCATTCCCAAGATAGCAATGTCACCGTATCTTGACTTTGTTCCTGCATCACGACAGCAAAAGGGGGAGGAGGAGAGAAGGGTTAAAATATTTATGTAGTACACACCGCAGCACTATTCTGACAGGCCCTCACATAGTACAGTAAGTGGGGGAAACCACAGTGGTTAGTTAGGTCATGGAGTATGAAAGCTCTTGATCTCCCCGTCCCCCAAGCCAGCACCATATCCCCTTGATCTTCTTGGTTTGTCAGAAAAACACCTTTAGAGTCATGGTGACAAGGACAGAAGGGAGTTGGTTGAAATGGAGGATTGTAGGTAGAAGGGGTAGTCGGGGCAGGAAGGTAGGTGAGGTAAGAGGTTGGCCACAGACTCTTCCTACTTCTTTTGCCCTTGTTCCACCACAAGGCAAGAAAAAAAAAATCTTTATTTCCTTTTACAACATAAAAAAGTCGTGTAATATTTTATACAAATGAAAGAATGTGTAATGTACATGTGTGCATGGTTAATAATACACAATAAGGGTATGAACATTTATGAACCTACCACCCAAACTAATAACTAGAATATTATTAATAACATACCAGATTTACAGCCAAAATGGAGTAGCAGAGATTGGATTTATCCTCTCACTTAAAACAAAACAAAACAAAACAAAACAAAGAAGTATAATGAAACAATGTTTCTCAAAACAGTGGACATCAGGCAACAAAAGACAGTCACCCCTGAGAAATAGGGAAGAAAAAAGGTGAGCCCTGTGATTGGCTGACTTGCTGCATTGAGAGGGTCTCCAGACTTTGGTGCAGGGACGGGGAACTGAGGCAGAGCCCAGTGGAGTCCCTGAGTTGAGGACATGAAGCTGAGAGTCTGGACTGATAAAGGTGGCTAAAGTTAACAGGCCAAAGAAATGGCAAGGAGAAAGCTGCACACAGACAGAATACCATAGATCTGCAGAGGGTCCCCCTCAAGTATTCAACGGAGTAGTAATCCGTGTGTCAACCTAAAAGGTAGAGGCTGAGACCCAAAATGTAATTTAAGGGGTTTACTTGAGCCGAAGTGAGGACACACTTCCAAGTTGCCTTGGACAATGTTCCTTCAGACTTTCTTATAAGCAAGTTTTTAAAGGCAAAGGGAACAAGGAGAGGGTGGATACAAAGTTGCTTGACAGAAATTCTCATTGGTTTACAGCGATAACGTTGATTAGGGATTGGCTATACATTGTTGAACTATTGGGTATAAGTTATGGTGTCTGGCATATGGCATTTTATTGCAACTTGGTGTCAGTTAGTGTAGAGCCCATAGACCAAGCGGCTTTAGGAGATAATTATTTAGCTCAAGGGGGAGTCATGTGATGGTTGTTTCCTTCCAATGCCTCTCTGGTCCTGATAATTTAAATGGGCTTGCATTCCTTGATGAAAATTTCTTTTCTTCTTCTTTTATTTCTTCCACAGGTACGTATGTGTGAAAAAACTACCCCAGGATTGACAAAGAACTACTTGAAAAGATTAGATACAACAGTATCCAGAATTCACACAGGACTGAAAACAGTGCCAGTTCCCAAATGCCAGAAAGGAGAACATATTTCACAGCGCACGTGATAGAGTACTCAGAAAGGTCTTACTTCGGTTAGGACATGGAAGATATTAAAAAAAACAAACAAATTCAACTTACAGAGATGAAAACCAATATTCCGAATGGGATTAAGAGCACAATGGACTGCAGAAGAAAAGATTCGTGAATATGAAGACATAGCAATAGAAACTATCCAAAATTAAACAGAAAATTAAAAAGAAAACGAAACGAGCATCAGTGAGATATGGGACAACTTCACGTGGCCTAATATATGTGTAACTGGAGTCCCTGAAAAAGGTAGTGGGGTTGAGGGGAAACAGAAAAAATGTTTGCAGAAGTAATGGCCAAAATATTTCCAAACTTGATGAAAACAATTGTAGGAAACCAGAATATGCCACCTCAAGACATGTCTTTTTGGCATAAAGATTATTTTGAGCTGATCATTTTGAGAAACAACGGCCACAGAAGTTCTAAAAACAGAGTAGAATCTATGAAGGAAATCTCCATTTGTAAGGATATCTCCCTCTCTGTACCCAGAAAGGAAGGATGACTAAATGAGTAGAGACTCTTGTCAATGGAGACAGCAGACTTAAACCTGCATAAGAAACCTTACTTTTCTTTGCTTTTCCTAAATGCCTTCCCATAACTTTCATCCCTCTTTCTTTGTCTTAGTTGAAGATGCTATATAAGCCAGAGTTCTAGGCCATCTCTTTGAGAGATACTAATTTTTCCATGGGTATCTGTTTTTCTCTTGTTAATTTGTCATTTGTTACAAAGGTCTCAGTTGAGAACTCAGAGGGTAGAAAAAAAATTATTTTTCCTTCCCTGCACTATAAATTCAAAGACCCAAAAATCTAAATGAACCCCAAGCTCAAAAACAAAACAGAACAACCCCTCCCAAAACAATAATAGAGAAGCAAACAGAGGGACAGTGGCTAATTATTATCATTATTTTTAGCTAGGCCTGTGCCTTATTTTCAGCAAGGCCCTTACCACAGTTCTTGCCTTGTACCCCTTTTTATTAATTTGTAAGGGTGGTTTCAAGTCCCCCTGGGCTTTTACTCAATCGCATTCCTGAGGTGTGGGCAAAATGAGAAGGGAAAGGGCAGATGACTGCTCTGGCTTCTTATGGTTGGAAAAGGATGGAGTCTGGAGTTCAGCCCAGGATAAGGAAAGCGAAACCACTTTGCAGTCATCTGCAAATATCTATGGGTGCTGGGCTTCTACCTAAGGTTTGCGTGACAAGAACATTAGTACCCTTATTTACAGCCTTAGCACAGTACTTAAGTGAACAGCAGACTATTAGGTAGATAATACCTAGCTTCAAGAGCCCCTGTAGAACTGATCTGAAGTCCTGGGGAATTCAAGTGAATAATCCCCAAAACCAGTCAGGTGTAAGGTCACTAGTAGAGCCCCACTGTAGCCACACAACTTGTTGGGAATTTTTCTATTCAGGTTTCAACTTTTCCTGAGGTACAGTAGGTAGTGTTTCATACTGCACAGTCTCCCTTGATTAGCCAACAGGAAATCTAACACTGCCTGATTACCCAAGACTACCTGGGCTGGCAAGTTGAGGGACCTCTGTTGAGCCTTAAGGCTTTTTGCAGTTTCTTCTGTGATCAGTCCTAGAGTCACAGACAGACTTCTAATTGTGTCTCTGTTGGCATGTACTCTGTATGTAGAAACTAGTATTTCTAGCAGGCTTTGCTACCAGGTGTCCTGGTATCTTTCCAGCAACCCTCTGTTAAGAGGCCCATGGGGAACTTTATCTGGAAACTTGTAGCCAGGAAGAAAACTCAGGATTCAGTCCAAATTGTAGGCAAATATCAGAAACTCAAAAACAATGGACAAGACTAGAATCTAATAACAGGTAGACTATAGTTTTTTTATTTCTGAACCATATTTTTTTCTCTTTTCAGTTTCCCATTTTTATCAAAGACGAATCATAGTAAGATCAATTTACTTGCCAGAATAAACTTTACTCTTGTTATACTTGGCCTGATTATTTGCATAAAGTGCAGTAAGAAAAATTATTAGCCGCATAGCCTTTTCTTTCATTTAAAATTGGCTTTGCTGGAACTTTTTCATAAGGAATCACAGGTTAAACTTGAAAACCTCTCGAGTCAAGCCAAGGATTTATCCAATGCTTTAGGTACCTGTATGAATTGGGTAAATTCTTCTTTTCTCAAGGTCTCAAAGTAACTGGGGGTTCTTAGACCAGTCAGAAAGTGACATTCTTTACTAACCACAGATCAGGAAATGTTATTGATAAGGTACTTGGCCAGTTTTTTCAAAGGGCTTTTTATTGGCCTTATATAGTCAACCTTAATTCCTTAATGCAGTCTGAGCACCTCTGAAAATATGCCATTCCAGTCAAAGTTTTGGTAAAATAACAAGTGTCTTCCATTGTGTCCTATTATAGAAGAAAACAGATTCTTATTGAACTTGTGCAAATAATAATATTGTCATAGTTTAAGAATATTCACGAATAGTTTTCAAATTCTGGAGAAATCAAGTAGAGAGAAAAATAAAGGCTTCAAATTTTGCTTACAAATATATACTTTGTTGTAAGCTATAAATAGCTCAAAAGAAGGAGAAATGTTTTCTTGACTTATAGAAAACAAAATAAAAAAAAGAATCAGCAATGTTTCAAACAATTGGTCATAAAAATATTTAATTCATCCTTATGTAATTAATTTCTGCTCTGTTCAAGGTTGATTTAGTGATACTCGTGGACATACCAGCTTTCTAATTAAAGTTTGGAAGTTTGTTTTGTTTTAGTTTGATGGTATATAATCTCCACAGAAACCTGTATTCAAGAGAACTTGTTAGTCCTTTCCATGACTTTCCTTAAAGAAGCAAAATTTGGACTTAGCCAGTTTAAAGAACCACTTTCTGAGATGAATCAAAGTAAAATAATAATTTTCTATGGATGACAAAAGTCTTAGACTAGCCATGGTTAAAGAGACAATTGACAAACAAAGTTGGTTATTTTTGTGGCATATAGCAGTTCAACATAATAACCGTAATTATTACTGATAACATATACTAAGACATATCAATATTTTACAATATTGGAACATATGTTAATAACATGCTTATACAAATATAATCCAAAGAAAGTTAAACACCATTTCATATTTGGCAATGCTTCCCATATGGTTTTAACATGCTAAATAAGCCTAATATGCCTGTCTTAGACTTTCGGTGGCCCTAATATATAAAAAGCTAGTTTGAGGTCAAAAGGCTGCATTTAGCATTTGGATTTTGGAAAGTTTGTCAAACATCAAAGGCTTAAAACATTTGTTCAAATATAATCACAAGTCACTATAAAATAATGGTCATTTATTTAACCAAGAGTGATAGCCATCAAAAGATTCTAGAGGTGATACAGGAAGTTATATGGGTATAAACCTTAACCCTTTTAAAGTTTAATTTTTCTATTTAGTCAAAATCTAATAAAGAGAACACAGGGATTACCTTGATAAAGCATAAAATCTTTGCTTCTTTTAGGCCAGTTACTGAAAATGTAAAGAAAACCCTTCTGCAGTGTGATTTTTAATTTTAAAAAAGGAAACAGTTTATAGAATCAAAATGAGTACATCACGTAACTTCATTAAGAGCAAATTAATATTTTAAGAAAACTTTGTTTTAACTAAAATTTTTCTTTTTAATTATAGCCAACTACATCACATATAAAATTCCTTCGTAAATTCCCTTTATAAACTTTACCCCAACCTGCACGGACCATCTACAAAACGTGCCTAAAAACTTTCTGTTTTGTCCTTAGTTTCCCTTTTCCTTAATATCCAGTAATTTTAGGACAAAAATTCCATACAATATCCTTTCTTTACAATGTTATTCTCCTTTCTGTTTAATCTTTCTTACCAAAAATCTATGTCTATATTCATTGCCTTGGTACCTCTGTCTTACTCACTAATTACTTTCTATTTTGTTTTTATTTTCTTTCTAAATCCATATTTTGACTCAACCTTTAAATAACCTCTGAAGTAGACAAAACTACACATATGTTTAACAAGAACACATTTTACACTTCTTTTATAATTTCTCTTATTAAAAATGTATCATTTTCACACTTTATATATAGAATCACATGTATTGACTAGAATTCTTACTCTCAGTAACTTTAAATTTTAGTGAAAGCAAACTTAAGAAGCAGCTGCTGGTCTAGACACTGAGAACATGTTCTCGGGCCTCACCATGGCCACCTACCCAGACCCCAGAATCTGGAGGCTCAAAACCAAAAATATAAGCTGACAGTCAAATCCAGCAAGATTTAAAAATATTACAGAAGCAGCAGTTTTATGACGTTAAAACATTTAAACTGTGATAACAGTTTTAAAACTAGCTTTATCAAAGATTACCAAAGTCACATGAACTAAAAGGCATTTGAGTTCTTTCTTATTTTCCTGATAAAATATTTGATTTAAGCGCTTACTTTTTTTATAAAGCCAATGAATTAGAGCTCTTTTACGTATTTTCGTAGTGAAATATCACATGCACATGACATATATAGACACACAAACATACAGACATACAGACAGAAGCAGAATTTTTATTTGACGGCTTTTAAATAACATATAAGCAAGGTAGAAAATGTATATTTTGAAAGCACAGAGCTAGGACTTTTGGCCTAAATATCGTACCATCATTTGCTCACACCAAGGAAAAAGGTTGTGTGCAAAGTTTCAGTTAATATAAGATAGCCAGGAAAAGTACCCTAAACAAAGGTGAGACTTGTCATGCAAATTTAGAATAATGGTAAGACTTTCTAGTGACTCAATATTTCCTCTCACTTTTATAAACAGAAATTTTCTTTTTTATAAATATAACATTTTTATAAAAGGGCTTCAAGATATCCAATTAAGAGCCAGGAGCAGTGGCTCATACCTGCAATCCCAGCACTTTGGGAGGCCGAGACGGGAGCACCATCTAAGGCCAGGAGTCTGAGACCAATCTAAGCAACAAAACAAGACCCAGTCTCCACAAAAGATAAAAAAATCAGCTGGGTGTGGTGGCACATGCCTACAGTCCCAGCCACCGTGGAGGTTGAGGCAAGAGGATCACCTGAGCCCAGGAGTTTGAGGCTGCAGTGAGACATGACGATGCCACTGCAAAAGCGCCACACAGAAATCTCTGCATATTCTTGAAAGCTAGAGTTCACACCCCCTGTAATATTGCCATTTACTGGCAGTTTATGCCTTACCCAGTCAGACATCTGAGACCTCTAACTGGATCCAAGCCAGCTAATTATCGGATCCAATCTGATCCCAGACCCAGTACAGTTTCTATTGTAACTTTCAAATCAGTTAGCATCAAAAATTTGCTCAAACTCGGAGAGCTCGAAACACAGATCTGTGGAGCTTCAGAATCCGAGAGAGAACTTACCCACATGCCCTAGTAATGGGCACAACCTGGCAGGCACCTCGCTTACCCACTTGGTCCTCCTGGGGGGGTCTCTGGGAGCTCTCTTTCAGAACCCACTTCTGACAAATTAAATTTAACAGAGTTTAATTGAGCAAAGAACAATCCAGAGATCGGGCAGCTGAATGAGAATAAGTTCAGAGAGACTCCAGTGCCACCACACAGAGAAGATGCACAGACAGTAGAGTTCAGCATTTGTCTTGAACAATTGGCCACCTTTGCTTGGCCAAGACTCAGTGATGGGCAAAAAGGAAGGAGTAGAGAGGAATGAAAGTAAATGGAGCCAACCCTAACCAGGACAAATAGCTAACATTTTTGCTTTCGAACATTTTAACTAAAGTACCCTTCTAAGCGGAACCAATAGGCCTTAATCCAGGTTATAGCTTGATCAAGGAAGAAAGAGGTGTCTCCAGAGAGGTAGAAAACAGTTTTTATGAGATCCAAAAAGTCATAAAACAGCTCAAAGAAAGGAAAGTCTCACTGGCATCCACAAACGGCAACAGTTACACAAATACTAAGCCAGAACAAGTTCATTACCTGCCCAGGAATCAAACCCAGGCTGCCGAGATGAAAGCATAGAACTTTAAATGTTAGGCTACAAAGTAAACTGGCTTTTCCTGTTCTTCTTGCAGGAGTGGTGTTGGAAGGATTTTTATCTTTGTTTTAGACCAGGTATTTGCTTTTAATATTGTCAGGAGAGTTTTTAAGGCTAGTCACGAAATTGTTACATGTTCTTTTTTTCACTCATGATTTTTTTTCATAAATACAAATAAGACAATTGTTTAGAATAAGAGATATCTAAAATCTATTTTTTTAAAAATTGCTTCAATTTAAAAGATCCATTTTTGGCCATTAACTTTTAATGAAGTACTTATTTTAAAGTGGATATCAAAGCAAAAAGGTCTTTTAAGCATGAATTAGTAATAAAAATTTTAAAAGTACTCCTCCAGATGGGCCCCCATTCCCCATCTAATGGGGACAAATTTCTCCAAAACAAGACTTTTCTTATAATGTAGCTCCTAGACAGACTCCCCATTCTCCATCCAATTGGGGAGAAGTCTCCTCCAGACAAGACTTTTCCTATACCATACGGAAAGCCAAACAAGACTCAGGAAGGAGCCAAAATGCCCTCGGAGAGGCCAAACAATCTGGAGAAGGAGGGAGAAGTCGTGCGTGCTTTGAATACTCGTCAGGACGTCCAAACGAGACTCACTCACGAAGGAGCTGAAATATTTCCAAAGAGATCAATCAATCAGGAGGAGGAAAGGGGTTACTGGGTGTTTTGGTCACTCACTGAAGATGTCTTCTAGTTCTAGAAATCGTTTCCACACCGCAAACAGATCCAAGCACCACGGATCAACGATGTCCCACCAGTAGAGATGGTGCCAGAGATGGCCCTCATCCAAGGGGACTAAGCGGCCGCTAGGGTACACTTCTAAATCTGTGCCACTGACAAGAGGTCACCGAACCTTGAGCAAGCGCCCTTGTGGTCGATCCCTAAGGAGCCCCAATTTGTTACTGCCCAGCCGGGTTGTATTGCGCACTGCACAGAGAAGAGCCAATGTACTGAGACAGTCGTGGTTGCAATGGAGAAAGAGTTTTACTCCCCAGAGAGCTGGGTGGGGAGACAGGAGAAAGTTTCTCAAATTCGCCTCCCCGAGAATTTGGGAGACAGGGTTTTTAAAGATAGTTTGGCAAGCAAGGAATTAGGTAATTAGGCTTGTTAATTAAGGCAAAATTATAGGGGTGTAGAAATCATCTTCTTGTGTTGTTTCAGTCCCTGAGGTCACCATTTCAGTTGAGTTGGTTTCTTGGTATGGGACACTGGTCTGAGGGGGTCAACCAATCTACTGGAAGGCGGGGCCTGGAAGATGTCTTAAAAACTACTTTTAGGTTTCAAAAAGGTGATGTTATCTATGGAGAACGTTAAGAATCTTTATGGATATTAGCTATGGGGAGAAAATTAAGAATCTTTATGGACACAAGCTGTGTGGCTGCGGAGTGGCAATTATAGAGAAGCAAATGGAGAGACAGTGGCTAATTATTATCATTATTTTTAGCTAGGCCCTTACCACAATTATCGCCTTGCACCCCTTTTTACTAATTTGTAAGAGCAGTGTGAGGAAGAAGCTCTATGGCTAGCGCGTGCTCCGGCGCAGGCTTGGGAAATAGGAAGGAAAGGCGAGTGGCAGCAGGCAGGTGAGACATGCTCTTCATCGTCGGGGGAGACAGAGCAGCGGAGAAAAGCATGGCCGAGAACGTGGCGAGCGCTCATATATGGCTCCGAACAATAGTGGCAACGTGCTATGGGAAACCTGGATCACAGGGGTTCACATAGGAGGTAACACCTCGGTTACATAAGTGTGCTGACTCATGCCTTCCCAGAAGGCCAGCTAGTCAGGGGGGTAGGCCAGAAAAAACACTGTGGCAGTCATCTTCGTCTGGCCTAAGAAACCTGTTGCCTATACAAATGCATTTTCCTTTGCAGGCAGTTTCAAAACTTTAAAAACCCTGTCTCCCAAATTCTTGGGGAAGTGGATCTGAGAAATTTCCCACGTCTCCCCATTTATCGCTATGTGAATTAAACTCCTTCTCTGCTGAAAACCCTGCTGTCTCAGTGCATCGGCTTCCTCTTGGGCAGTGGGCAAATGACCCTGGTTGGGTGGCAACAATTTTTTCACCCTACTCCAATTACTCCTTTTCTATGTTACTGCTCCTATTTGTACAGAGCTTGGACTACCTTATCATGTGTTCTCTTTTATAGTCTATTTGTTACATACATGATATATTTACTTCCCTAATTGGAATGCAAACATTTTTAGAGGAGGAGTTGCTGCTCGTGCTTCATGTGTATCTTGCTTTTACAAAGACACTCAGATAATCAATAAGTGCTTGATAATGAATATATAAATAAATATATAATTGATCCACATTTTCTCTTCTCTCAGTCTTTGCATATCTTGAGGATAGCTTATATCCAAAATTAGAAGTATGGGCCAGGCGTGGTGGCTCATGCCTGTAATCCTGGCACTCTGGGAGGCCGAGGCAGGTGGATTGCTCAAGGTCAGGAGTTCGAGACCAGCCTGAAGAAGAGTGAGACCCCGTCTCTACTAAAAAATAGAAAGAAATGATCTGGACAACTAAAAATATATATACATATAGAAAAAAATTAGCCGGGCATGGTGGCGCATGCCTGTAGTCCCTCGGGACATGCAGCTACTCGGGAGGCTGAGGCAGAAGGATCGCTTGAGCCCAGGAGTTTGAGGTTGCTGTGAGCTAGGCTGATACCACGGCACTGTAGCCTGGGCAACAGAGCCAGACTTTGTCTCAAAATTAGAAGTATGGAACTTACTAGACTCTCTCTTGGCAGTTTCTGGATCTATGTGCCTTATATACAAATATTTGCTTATTGACTTTAATTTATGGTTGAAAATCTTATCACTAACTGAAAATATATTAAGTGAAAAATTTTTCTATTATTTTAATGGAAAAAATTGATCCAAGATACCCAACTGATAGAAAACATGTAGATTAAACAAGCTAAATTTATACAAATAATAAACAAAAATTAAATAAATGCAGTTTTTACATATGAAGATTTATTGTATTCACCCAAGGAGCAAGAGAAAACTTGGTTGTGGGTGATGATCAGTGGAAGAAGGTTGGGAGAGGGTTATTCTTTTAAAGTTAGTGAAGATTCAGTGCCAGGCAGGTATTCAATATCAGATTTAAAGCCATTAATAATTTTCTTTTTCTTAAGATTTTCGCCAAATAAAAGCCAATCATGGAAGGCTTTATAGCACACTGAAATGGTGAACATGTACAGCAGATTGAAGAGTAATAGAAGATGCAACCCTGTCATTCCCCTTGCTTGACATGTGTATGAAAAACATAGTATTGTGGGTTCATCGAAACATGTCATGCAAGTTAAAATTGTTTGACATGATATTCTCTGATGAGAAACGGTCATGTCAGGTAAATTGGTGAGTAGTACTGTGTCATTCAGGGTTTAAATAGGAAAACAGATAGTATACCAGAGATAATTTAATACAGGGAATTAAACAGGTATTGGCAGCTTGAAAAGGCAAAAGGGGAAACTGATGTAATATAGAGATAGTAACTACAGGAAGCAGTTGTCAACCCTAGGGTTGGAGGAACAAAGGTAAGAGGCTTGGGTTGTTAGAACTTGGTAACTTGGATGAAGGGCCCCCCGAACCTGAGCGTCTGACTTCTGAGAAGGTTGCCAGTGACTTGAGAACTCAGAGGAAGTACCTTGGGGAGCAGGAGCTCAGACCCTGAAGAGGGGGTGCCCACTGGCTAATGCTGGTGGCTATGAGGGGGTGCAATAAAGATGGCTCTGGGACTGTAAAAAAAGACAAAACAAAAACAAGAAAGGAAACTGGAAATAACTGCTATTCTCAGGATAAAAAAATCTTTGCTGGGGTAATGCTGATGCAAACAAGAAGCAAAAACAGGAAGCAGCAGGTCCCTTATCCCTCCTTCAGCCTCTCAGTCTCCTTTTAATACCCCTTGTTGACAGAAAGTAATAAAGCCAGCAAGTAAAAAAAGATGTGGTTTGCAGAGTCCTCACCTTAGCATCAAAAGCAGATTACAGAGGGAGAGTCTCCTCTTTGGCCACTTCCCTACATACCCTTCTATACAGTTTCTTTGCTTGAAACCATGATGACAAAATATAATTTCTTGGAGCATATTTATTTTGGGGTGAGAATCATTATACTAAAAAAATAAAATAAAAAAGAAGTCATACAAAAAGTAATATAACTTTCTAATAGCCATTATGGCAAAAAGTCGTTAATTGAACAGCTATTACGTGAGAGGATCAGGAACTGAAAATCAACACTCACTAAGGACGTGATGTAAAGAAACTTTACGGGAAGCCATATTGTCATTATTTATGAATAGAGGAAGCCTGAGACCTAAGAACAGGAACTGGTCCAAAGGGGTGATCTGGAGCAGTATCTTTTTAAAGACAAAACACCCTTCTCCAGGCTTAACAGAGCTTAAAGGATGAGAACCAGAAAAAGAGGAGTAAATCTCTGGGATTTTAGCTATTTATCCACTTTCATGGACACCCCTACAATCCAACTTCATTATTCATTCATTTAATTAATATATATTGAGTGCATATAACGTTCCAGGCACAGGAGATACAATGGTGAATGAGACTTAAGTTCACCTTCTCGTGGAACTTACTTTTTAGTGAGAGATTAAAACAATTAGTATATAAAAAGTAAACATATAAAGCTTAAATAAAAAAAATCAAGTAGTGGCAAGTGCTATAAAGGAAAATAAACAGAATTAATGGACAGAGAACAGAAATTCAAACTAACCAGTAATAAGCGAGATGCAAATCAAGACAATTAAATGTCTTTTTCACTCCCCAGATTGGCAAAAGTAAAAATTATTGATAATATCACGTCAGAAAGAACGAAATAAAATGGATACTTTCGTCCTTTCGTCAATAGGAGTAAATTGGTAAAGTCTTTTGAGGGGAGAGAGGTTATTTAGTAATATATAAACAAATTTGAATTTTGCCTATTAGGTTAACATATTAAGGTTCAATAATATGAAATTGCCAATATTTGACAAATTTGGGTCTAAAAAAAGAACTTAAAGATAGATCAAAAGAAATTATCTGTAATGAAACACTAAAAGGAAAAAAAGTGAAATGTTTTCAAAATTTCAAGATCATATGGGTCACAAGGGAACTGAGCCAGACCATAATTTATTTTTCATTTTGGTAGCTTCATTGCTAGAGGCTCTCTGTTATCTACTGATTAGGTAAGGCAAGAATTTCCCTCCTCCATAGGCCACGAGGGATGGATCACGTAATTTTAATTGTTCCTTATACCTATTTTTCTATCTCCTATGAGAACACCCTTTCTTTTCTGATTCCCAAACCATACACTTCATTCATCTGAGTGATCTTTATAAGTTTATAAGTCATAGACTCGACTCTTTCCTTTCGATGTCCAAGTATTTTTTCATGTCCGATGTCTCTGGAGACTACTCGCCACTTAGAAATAGAGAATGTGGTCCCAAGCCATAATTTCGGAATATCATTTTGAAGCAGGAAATGTGACAACCATTCAAGTAAGAAACAATGACAATGATCATTCCCAGATTCAGCATCAACAATGCACTGACCCGTTGTAGGGGTTATGATGGCCAGGGGTGCCAGAAATCAGGTTTCTTGGGTCCTCGTGGTCTAAGATATCCTTTGGGTTAGAAAGGATCCCAGAATTATTTCACTGTAGGGTCACAAGCACCAAAGCATCTCTAGAATAGAAAGTGGTGAGGAATTTCTCTGTCATGTTCCTGAAGTTCTAAGTAAACAATTTTCACCCTGTCCTTTTGTACTCCCAAGTCCCTTTGGCAGCAGAGCCCCTTTCCCGTGATGACCGAGCTTCTGTTTATTTAAATCCCTACTTCTGTCACTTGAAAGCACTTGATGGAACCTGGAGCCCTTTGTTTATTAATTCCACGTGACCTATTCTTTAGTGGGTAGTTAAAAATTTTAAGGACACTGAAAAATACCAGAGTGTGCTCTCAGTTGTAGAGGAAACAAGACTATATCATCTTATTCAAGTAGGTAAAGTTGGCATCGGTGGTTCTATGGTAACAGTCTTGATTCCTGCTTGTGAAAATTTAGCTCGATTTCTGGCCAATGTATAAATGTGCATCTGTCTACCAGACTCTTCCAAATACCTAAGAAAAATAATAAGTGTTTAATTTTATATGATATAACCTGGGTCTCTTTTCCAAAGTAAAGTCTTAGCATATATGAGATTGCCAGTTGGAGGATCCAAAGGAAGAAAAGTTAGATTTTAAGACTGAAGCCTTCGATCTTGTGGCCCAGAATAGACTCATAGCTGGATAGCTTAAGAAAAAGAGGGAAGGCCGGGGGCGGTGGCTCCCGCCTGTAATCCTAGCCCTCTGGGAGCAGGAGGTGGGAGGACTGCTTGAGCTCAGGATTTCGAGACCAGCCTGAGTAAGAGCGAGACCCAGTCTCTACGAAAAATAGAAAAAATTTAGCGGGTATGGCGGGGTGTGGTGGTGTGCCTTAGTCCCAAGTATCAATACTAGGGAAGCTGAGGCAGGATGATCGCTTGAGCCCAGGAGTTGAAGGTTGCAGTGAGCTATGATGACGCCACTGCACTCTAGCAGGGGCAGCAAAGTGAGATTATGTCTCACAAAAAAAAAAGAAAAAAAAAAAAAAAGAGGGAAAAGAAAATTCTGCATTGCTAGTAAAATCTGTATTTGTAGTGACCTGACAGTTTTCAGAGTGGTGGCACTGTGACTCATGTTCCATCTCGCTCACCAACTCAGCAATTTAGTGTCAAGTCAGCCATAGCAGTAAAATATAATCATATTTTTTGGATCATTTAATATATTTTAAAAGTTGATGATACATTTCTGTTAATGGTGGCTAAGACATTTAAATTAATCTTTCTTTTGAAAACAAAAGTTGGATAAAATGCATAAAACATACTCTTAAAAGCATCAGGGTGATGATTAGACACTGAGGAATTACTAGGCCTGACATAAAAGAAAAACTGCAACCCAGAGCCATAAGCAAGCACGGAAACCATTTTTTTTTTTTTTTTTTTTTTTGCCCAGAGCATTTTCTGATCTGCAAATTAGATTTTATGGCCTTCTGTGGCTAATGGAGCAGAAATAAAAGACCACACTCTGCACAAGTAGGAGAGTTTACCAAAAGAATATTCCTATAATAAGCTATAATCTTTGATGAAGATGAACTAGAAATGAAACATCCCCTGGGTAATACAGTATAACTGCAGAGCATCTTTCACTTCTTTTGATTGGTTCAAGATGGTTCTGAGCTGGGAGTACCCCCAGGTGCTTGGTAAGAAAGCTTTCATTATAGGTCTCAAATTATTCCAAAAATATTTTTTCAAACATAATGTGCAGCACATGTTCAAAGATAACAATAAACAAAGAAACCAGACCATGTACGAAAACCACAGACACATCAGGCAATAGAAACTAAACCCCAAAATATTAGAGCTATTCAAGTTATCAGAAAGATTGTAAAACAATGATGCCTACACTGTTCAGGAAACAAGTAAAAATTTGGAAGAATTTTGCCCAATAGCGGGTTTACTTAGCTTCAACTAAACATTCAGGATCACAAGAATCTCATAGGCCACTCTTGGCACCCGTCTAATCGGAAAGACATAGAATAAGAACTACACTTGCTGGCGGGGCAACATCAGGCATTATTCTCCTGTGGAAGGAGTCCTTGCAGCAGTTAATGCAGCAGTCCACACAACATCTAGGCCAAAGTCTCTTAGTTCTCCATCCCTCATCCCCCACTTGAGGACAGCTGAAGTACACATGGAGCCACCCTGGCTTGGAAACTCCATGTCTCACGGGAGCCATTAGCTTTTGTAAGAACTTCATAAAATAGCTTCCAATGTCCATGCAAAGCGTATGCAAGTTACAAGGGTCACTGCATTCAGAGAAGCCCGCAGTATGGTGTCTCACTAGGTACTTATTAGTTTTGCCAGTCCAGGTGTAGTCCATCAGTCAGGAATCCTTTTTATCATATACAATGTTGCTTAGTAATATAGCTGACATTTATCCTTATAAGGTTCCAGGAAGACAGAGCTAGAAAGTTAATCAAAGGCTAAATTATCATGCAGAAAGGAAAAAGAATTTTGTTAACATTTTATACCCAAATTGGAAACTACAAAAAATGACAGGACAGATTTAGAGAGAGTCAAATAGAAATTCTGAAATGAAATAAAATAAACAAAATTAAGAACTCAATGGGAGAGTATAACAGAACAGTCACAGCTTTAAAAAGATTAGTAAAGTGGGAGATGTGGAAGAAAAAAAAATTCAGAATGTAGAATAAGGAGAAAAGATAATATTAAACACACAAACGCAATTAAAAATATAGTAGACAACATGAAAATCGCAATTCACAGATTCAACCAATTCTAGAAGGCCAAGATAAATAAAGGGAAATCCATACCTAGAGACATCGTAGTAAACTGCAGAAAATCAAAAACAAGGGCAAAAATAGTCAAAAAATAAATAAATAAAGAAAACAACAACAAAAGCCACATTCAGAGAAAACGGGAAGATTATATTCAAACCAGCTGCAGTTAGACAACCGACTTCTGAAAAACAAAATCAAATGCAAATATCTTCAATAAACTGGGGGAAAAAAATCTGCCTCCTAGAATTCTATACTTAGTAAAAACAATCTTTAATAATTAAAGCAAAATAAAAACACTTTCAGAGAAAAAGATCTGAAACACTTCTTCACTAGCAGACCAACACAAAAGGAAATTCTAACTGATGTTTCTCAGGCAGAAGGAAAATGATTCCATATAGAAAGACAGAGACAAAAAAAGAAATGCAGAGCAAGATAGTAGTAAATATGTTGATAAATCTAAATTAACATTAAATATATGAAAATATGTGAATAGTTTGGGGTTTAAAAATACTTAGACCTAAAAGAACTAACAACATATATAGCAAATGAGACTAAATGAAATAAAAGTATTCCATGGTCTTCAGATTATCCAGGATGAGGATAAGGATATTCATTATTGCTATGCTTTTAAAAATTAACCACTGAAAAAATAGAAGGAAAGTGAAATACAATTAACAATAAGGAAGGAAAAAATTGAAGCAAAGCATATAAAAGAATAAAAAATATAATGTTATGATAGTTAAAAATAACCAATCCAAAACAGACCAAAAAAAAAAAAAAAGAAATAGAAACAGAACAAGGCGGACAAACAGAAAAAAATATAGTAAAAAAATAAGTATTGCTAGACTAGATTTAAGAATTAATTATATGCTGTATTTAGGAGTCATACCTAAACCAGAAAGTGACAGAAAGTTTGGAAGCAAAAGGTGAGAAAAGGAGCTTGATTGAAAATATTAACCAAAAGGTTGCTATATTAATAGACTGTAAGGCAAAGTGCATGATTCTAGAATATATCTCTTGTGGAATATAATCATCCTTTTCTAAATACCTTTTTTGCTGATTGGTTATCACGGATAACAATATATAAATTAATCTCTATGAGCCATTTGGTTAGACAAAGAGCTTTGATATTTTCTTCACTTTCAACTATAAAGGTATAATAACGTCATAAATCTAAATATTCCTTATCTTTAAACTTTTCGTATGAGTGATTAATGTCATGTTATAATTTAGGGTCCTCATGCCACACCCTGCCCTGAGGTCAGAACTTCCCTCTGCAAATTCCAAGTTTTTTTTTTTTGTTTGTTTTGTTTTTTTTTTTTGAGACAGAGTCTCGCTTTGCTGCCCGGGCTAGAGTGTAGCTCACAGCAACCTCAAACTCCTGGGCTCAAGCAATCCTTCTGCCTCAGCCTCCCGAGTAGCTGGGACTACAGGCATATGCCACCATGCCCGGCTAATTTATATATATATATTTTATTTTATTTATTTATTTATTTTTTTAGTTGTCCAGCTAATTTCTTTCTATTTTTTTAGTAGAGACGGGGTCTCACTCTTGCTCAGGCTGGTATTGAACTCCTGAGCCCAAACGATCCACCCGCCTGGGCCTCCCAGAATGTTAGGATTACAGATGTGAGCCACCACGCCCGGCCGAATTCCAAGTTTTTAACTGCCTGGTGGGAGACTGTAGGGAAGAACCCAGGATGGCACTGCCTCTAGCACAGGGATGGATGCTGGTGCCAAACATCTTGCCTCTCTTGCACATATTTCTGCTGCTCTTCTGTCTCTGCCTCCCATGGTGTATTGAATGCTCGTGTATGTGGCTCCTCTGATGCCAATTGCCTCCCTTATCACTGGACTCACAGCAGGAGATATTTGGAACAGTACAGTCCTCACTACTTCATCAAACTTCCAATATCCTCGCCCCCCCCCTCCATTTTGACTCCTTAGAACATCAAGATTGGTGATAACCATTGCCCTGCCATTTCTGTTTTGAGATAATCTAACTTACTTATCTTTCCTTTGCATACACAAAAGAAGCAGAAGTCTTCTACTCTCTTGCACTCAGCCTTCTGGAGCCGGCAGATTTGAACAGAATGAAGATAAGATAGACATACTCCCTGCTTTGGCAAAGGGATTGTCCACATTACCACTTGATGTAGCCACATTTGTGAAGAGGAGCCATGCGATCAATCAGTTCAGAAGTTCAGTTATTAATTAAGTGTTCAGCAATGAAAGCCAATTGGTTTTCACTTGGCTTTAGCACTTCCTAGCATTTCTCCCACACTTCAGTTTCTCTCTTATTCTCAACAGCTTTTATTCTACTTTTGCTCTGCCCTCCTGAGTCAGAAGTTCTGAATATACCTCTCTTACTTGTAAGGTTACCTGTAGTTGTCTGATAGGCCGTTGGAAGAAGTAAATAATTAACTCAGATACTAGGACCCTAAAGTTAACTGAATGTATGATTTTGACCATTAGTCAGGTTGTATTGAGAACATTAAAGAGAAATTTCTTTAGTGGCTGAATTCCCTGTCTTTCTGGTCCAGTGTAAAATATAGGAAGTCCAAGAAAAGTTTATGGAATGGTAACCTAAAGAAGGTACGACTTTCTTTGTTCCTTACATCTCTCTCCTCCTGGGGGTATATTCATATTCATCATGACAAGAGAAACTCAGAAGAATATAGGCATAACAAGAGACAGAAATCTCCTGACCTTTTTCCGGAACTAACTTGCAAAGAGAGAAACACACACTAAAGGTATTCTTCATATTCTAGGACACTGCATTTGTCAGTAGGTAGTGCCGTGATGTCTCTGGTTACAGAGAAGAGTGTGTGGCAAGGGTATTAATTCCAAATGTTCCTGTTGCAGAAACACACCAGAGCTTACTTCTTGCCTTGGAAGACACACCTTAGAGGAGTGTCACACCTCATGCTAAGTATTAATCCTTCCATGATCATAGCTCAGTCCCAGTCCCAAGGCTACCAAGCCAATGTATAGACGAACTCTTTAATAATAATTTGTGTTCTCAAAGCACCACCCATTTTATTCTTTCTCCCTTTTTCTCAGCTGACTGCAGCATTGCCCTGGCTGTTGAACCTTTGCATAGACCAGACTTGCCTTTGCAATAAAGACTTCAGTAGAGGTAGTAAATAAAGTTATTGGAGTGGAGAAAAAAGAAGAAAAACAGTCATATACCTTGGCTTGCAGTAAACCTGGGTTTACTGCAAGATGTTTGCTACTGAAGCACCAGTATTCTTAGCTTAAAGCATCCTGCATAGCTCATAACATATCCAATACTTCACAGTGTTGTTTTTCCCATCACCCATAGCAGGCCCTAGGTCTATGTCTACGGGGAATTAGCTATGCTCCCAGCAAAAAATCAGGTCCCTTAGGCAGGGGTTGTCGCAAAGGATAAGGAAATAATAGAAAATAGAAAATAATAGAATATAGAAATAAAAGAATACACAGAGACGAAGACACAGTTTTATAATAGTATGGATTTATAAAGGCGGGGCTTGGGAGACCCCACAGTATTTCCGTGAACTGTGAGGCTGCGAGTGAAGTTTCACATGGGTATTTATAGGTACAGAGATCAGTTGCCAAGGGTAACAGGTTTACATAATAACAGGTAGTTTGTTTTAAGTTAAAAGTCTCCCAAAAGGCTTCTATAGATCCCTTAATTAACTCTGTCTATGTGAACAAATGGTTACAAAATCTTTCAAAGACAGACTTCTAAGTTCTAAGATAAACCTATCACTTAACAGAAGGGTTAAACAGAGATATAGTGGCTCCATATTTCTTTATCTAGTTATTGTGGATGGAGACAGGTAGTCAGGAGTCAAGTAGGAACTGTCCCTTGGGCTAATTGCTTTTAGCCGCAGGTGTCTGTCCATCGGGCAGGCATTCTTTGATCAGCTCTCATCCTGTGACTCCATGCAAACCTGCTTTGTCATTCAAAGCAGGTGAAAACCACAGGTTTGAGACTGCAGCCTCACCTTGGAAAGCAGCTGCCACTGACCTTTGAGATGCCCTCCTGAGGTGAGGCAGCTTTTGATATGCGAACTAACAAGTTCACATATTCCTTCAGGGCAAAGCCCTGCAAAACTCCTGAAATCATTTGTCTATCTATATTATAGGAGGCATCTCAATACAGCAATATTTCTATGGAGCTACATATGTCTACTGGGTGTCTGCACAGAAATAGAGCCACCTGTTCATGTCTGGACTAAAGACCACATAGATCCTGGCTACACTAAGTAGCCTACTGTTTTTGAAACTTGGTCTGGAAGCAGGTATGACCCAAGGTCTTCTAAAGGCTATATACTTCCAGCTGAGGAATCAAAAATTGTCCCTGTGTGGAGGCCTCTGTGCTCCTGGAACACCTTTGAGACTTGACTATTAAGAATTCCCATAAGACCGTCTCAGAATGTTTGCTAAGGAAACTTCATAAGGGAGCCTTTTGACAGCCTTCACCCCAGCCACTAGGGAACTGACTGGGCGAAATTGAAAAGTCAGAAGGCCAGGCGCGCCAGTGCAGTGATTTCTTTCAGTCCTTACTTCCCAATTTCCAAATATGGCTAGAGACTTGAGCTTCTCCAACATGTACATATGTTCCAAAGCCAACATAAGGTCTGGGGGCTGATCCATGGCAATTCTTTCCCCAAAATCCCCTTGGTCATCTCCAGGACTCCGATGACCAAGGGAGAGAGGATTGCTGTTGTTTAGCTTCTGTGTTGGCAGATTTGATTTTAGGCTACAGTTATGTCCAGAGTTACGCTGTAGAATAGTCACTCCATATACAGTGTAGCAAATGGATTGGAGTACACGAGACTGGCTGTAGAGAGGCCAGTTTTCGATCTGCTTATATTAATGGAGGTAAGAGGTAATGGAGTGTAGTAATGAAGTGGCAGTGAGTCTATAGAGAGTCCAATAAATTTAAACACTATTTATAATTACACTGGAAATAAACTGTTGTGCTGGAAGGCTGAGAGGGTTTACCTAAAGAAGATAGCAAAATCTGGTTTGAGCAATAGGATGGATGGCGGTGAAGGTAAATGTACTAGGCAGGGATAGAAACAGGTTTTGCAATTGATTGAAACACTCAGGACAATGCACTACTCTTGGGGAGATGCTGTGCTTGAATCTGATTATTAAGTGTTGAGGTAGAGGGTGGTGTGTGATGCTAACAGGGAACTCACTGGTGTGTTGCGTTTTAGTACTTGTGACTCTGAGACGCATATGAAGCATCTTGTAATTTAGGAGTTGCGAGTAGGAAGTGCAGGTTTGTAGTTTAAAAAGAGATGTGGGGGCCGGGCGCTGTGGCTCACGCCTGTAATCCTAGCACTCTGGGAGGCCGAGGCGGGCGGATCCTCCTGAGCTCAGGAGTTCGAGACCAGCCTGAGCAAGAGCGAGACCCCGTCTCTACCAAAACTAGAAAGAAATTATTTGGACAGCTAAAAATATATATAGAAAAAATTAGCCGGGCATGGTGGCGCATGCCTGTAGTCCCAGCTACTCGGGAGGCTGAGATAATAGGATTGCTCGAGCCCAGGAGTTTGAGGTTGCTGTGAGCTAGGCTGACGCCACGGCACTCGCCCCAGGCAAGAGAGTGAGACTCTGCCTCAAAAAAAAAAAAAAAAAAAAGAGATGTGGGAATAAATGTAGATCTGGCTAATGTAGTTGACATTTGAAGGCATGTTGGCCAGAGCTGGGGTGTGTCCTGGGTGTCCAGCAGAGGGCAGATGGAGCCAAAGCTCTGCAAAGCCAATGTGAACATTAACTTCCTTGTTGAGCTCAAGTTTATGACACAGCCTGAACCTAGTTTGGCTTCTCAGCTAGAGAAGCACGATTATGTGTCACAGCACCTATATTCGAACAAAGTCACAGTGACTCCCAGACCCAACACGTGGGGCAAGCTCTCTAGGTTCTTCTCTTCAGTTTAATTTCCCCAGGGAAAATTCAGGAAAGACATCTCTCCACTATTTGAACGTCATCAAAAGACCAATATGTTAATATTTCAACCATCAATATTTCTTTAAAATAGTCTAGTGGTCTTTACATAGCTAATAATCAAAGCATATTAACTCAGGAAATTGGATTCTCCCAAACAAATAATTTTTTGCAAGCATTATTAATCTTTTTATATCACATATTCCTTCAAATGCTTTATATATCTTATAAAGGAGGCACATAATATTATTATAATGATTATAAGACTGATCATTACTCTTTTATGAAAAACAAATACAAAGGACTAACTCCATGGATCGAATTTGTTTCTTCATTATCTCTATCTTGATTTTGTCCTTTTACTTCCTTTCTTCTCATTCTGCTTCTGCTTCTTATTTCTTCCCTAGATTAGAATTTTACTTACCTAACCTACCAGTTAGGTCTCCTTCTCAGAACTACTAAGGCAACAGTTTGAGGTTGACAGGTGAAGATTTAGGAGCAGAAACAAGGAACCTGGATGAATTTTTGACGTTTTTCTACAGGGCTCTATTATGCAGTTGGAAAGAGCCTTTTTCAGAGTTGAGTTCGATCAGACAAATAAGATATATTGATATTTATAGTTTTGCCTAATAAAAGTCTTCTGTAAAAACCTTCGGTTTGGATGTTTTTGTTAACTTTTACTCAACACTTCCAAAACCCTCTTAGCTAGGTACCCTTTTTCAATTTTTCTTCCAAAGGCCTATCATAGCAGTGCATTGGTGGTTCAGTGGCAGAATTCTTGCCTCCCACGCAGGAGACCCGGGTTCAATTCCCGGCCAATGCAGAATGCTTTCTATTTCATTTTCCTGTGGTCAAAATCATACTACACAGGCTATATTGCCTTTAGGGCCCTTGGTTGTGGTAGCTGTAAACTGATGACAATGCTAACCGAAGTGGTGGCTTGCTACAGTTTTCAATATTGGTACATAAAATCTTTGTTATTTTGGTTTATTCTCTGAGCTGATCCCTGGAAACCCAAAGAGCCATCAGGTCCCTAATTCATATCTGGACCTTGGGCTAATCACTGGGCCAAGTCTCGCTATGGGGCGAGGATCGAGAAATGAAGGTCTGGAAGGAGAGAAGCTGGGGCAGACCCCTCGGTGGTCCTGCAGCAATCAGTGGCCCCAGAAGAGGGGAAGCTCGTGGGGAGGAAACCGCTTAGAGATGAGGGCAGCGGCAGAGATGGCCTCGCGCAGAGGTGGCGAGAGGACCCTCGGGTCTGTACCCGGGACACTGTAAACAGAATTTGTTAACTTGGTCAGCCACGGCGGCCTCTGCATGTCCTGTGTGCCCATCAGTGTTCCTGGAGGGATTCCGTGTCCCTAGCAATGTCTGTCCACAGCGTTGGCCTGAAAATTACATTTTTAGTAAGGGAAAGAAAACTACGGAATCCAGGAACTATTTATCTGGTTTTGTTTTATACCTCTTGGCACATTAGGAAGCTCCTGGGAAAGATTCCGATATGAGAGTAATATGGGTGTTACTGCATTAGAGAGAAAAGGGGTGAATAATTCTCTTTCAAAGTTTTGTTTTCATCTAGGAATAGCTTAAATCCAAGATTTTTCTAAAACTGATTTTCAAACCAGTGACATTTCTCTTCTTAATAATAAATTTATTAACATGCAAAGGTTTTCTTTTGACATTATGGCTTTCTGCATTTTGTTTATAAACTAATGTGATTATTTTAAAAGTCCTGGCAATACTGTGTTGAAACCATCAGAGTTGTTTTCTATTTCATGTTAATTTGTTTGGGAATCTCCATATTTGTTGAATAAAAATTATAATGTGTATAATTTCTTGTTTTTTAACATTTTTCTCTAAGCAGGAATCAGGTTTTAGGGGGAACAATCTAGGAGACTTGATTTATAAAAATGAAAATGATAGATTACTTACGTGATGAGGGCCCATCGCGTATCAGGAAAAAGTAACCCAGGATGATCAACTTCAAGGCAATATCATAGTAAAATTATTAGATTTTCAAGATAAAGAAAACATCCTCAGATTCTCCAGGCATCACTGTGAAATAAGTTATGAAAGCAACTGAATTAGATGGGCACCAACATACAAGACAAGGCAACAGTGAAGCAGCATTTTCAAGAAACTTATATAAAGAAAATACAAACCAAGGATATTATATCCAACCAAGCACTTTTCAACATTCAAGGTATAAAAGAATAGCTCTGTTTATACTTCTCCACATAGGGCACATAGGCAAGGCTCAATCGTAGTCTGACCAAACCTCGCCTGGATGCCCTCCTGGACCATGGCAAGATAGGTAGTCTTGTGAGGAGCTATCATAAGGCTATTTCTTACTGATCTCTTGTGGGAGGCACCTTGTCTTGCAGTAGGCTACCAGCAGGCAATTTCTTACCTTGTTCTGATGGGCCATGGAAATTTCTACTTTGCTCCCAACCCCCTCAGGGTACAACTACAGACTATAGCTGCTTAGCTGGGATATAAAACTGGCTCCTTCATGACAGAGCAACCCATCACTTATACTGTCTTGTCATCTGCTACCTCCAGTTTGGTGTCATGCTGTGGGATTATGGACATAGGGGAAATGGCGACATGCTAATCTTGCTTACGCTGTGTGTATAAGCAATAAACCACCTCAATTCATTTGAGCTGCTTATCTCCTCACTGGTCAATTCTACAGAAGTGTGAGAAGACTACTTACCACTATGCTGCATAGGGACTTCTTGACCCCTTAGCAAATTTCGTGCCTAGCATGGGGCCAGTAAGGCCACAATGCCTTCTTGGAGAAAAGACAGAAGGGACTGTGTGGGCCAGGTTGGGGCGGTGGTTAAGAAGGGTCCCTAGGATCTGGTAGCTTATGTTCCCCCCCAAAGTGGTGAGTGTGAGTGGGAGGATAAGGATTCTCCTATTGTCCTACGTTGGTAATGAATGAATGCTTGGAGGCTCAGCAGCGACCAGGGGGGATTGAAACCAGCCACTCAAATGACATTTTAGTTGTTTAAAGTTTGTTGAAACTGAATGGACAGCTTTTTAAAACCAAAAGCAGTTGCAGAGCTGTACTTCCTGTTGTGGGGCTGCTCCCCTCGTAGTACCACTAATCCCTCTCTTCCCGTCATCTTAACTCAGGTCCTTTCAGGAAAGAAGCCTCCCCACTGCTCCAGCTGACCGTGAAGGCTGGTGTGTTAAACTCTTTGTTTGGTCCGTGTTCCAGTAAAAGAGAGTGTGAATTCAACTGACGGTTTGGGTAAAACTTGCAGGAAAGAGAAAATTAAAGTTATAAGTGAGCCAATTCAATGTATAGTTGTGAAAATATATAATTGAAATTGATGAGTCACATGCTTATACAACGAATGGTCTTAAGTTGTTCGAGGAAAGTCTTCTGTTCAGGGTACCGTCATGTGTAAAAAAGTGCTAATGGGGCAAATTGACTTAACATTTGCCACCAGCAGATGGGTCAAAATTTAGCATGAGCGCCTATAGCTTCTGTTGTCTGAAGTTCCACTGTATAAATAACACCCTGTTGGTTGGCAAGTCAAAATTTTAAAAACTCAACAGCTCTGACTGCAGTGTTTTCAGACCTCTGCTAGCAGGGGTGACTGATAAACCCCAACAAAATTCAATGCTTTGCTTGCCAAGTAAAGTTGCTTGGAATTATGCTGCTGAATTCACAATGCTCAATCCCTCTGGCAGCCAAAACGGGGAGGAAATCCCTAAAACAAAAAGCTGCTATGGCTCACAAAGTAAATATTTCTGATATAGAAGCTGCCGCTACGTGTCAGACTTTTAACTCCTGCCAAAGTTTGGCCTGTTTGTTTTAGAGTAAAAATTGTTATTCCACTATCTTCTGATCCATATTTTTTTATGAGAAATCTGTGTTATAGTTAAAATTTGAAAAATACAGAAATTTATTGAGTAATAAATAATCTCCATTGCCTCCAAACTGAACTCTCCAAAATAAATAGTATTTAAAATTTGTTGTATGTAATTTCAAAAATGGTGGAATTAGAGTGCTAACTGGCAATGTTTGGCCAGGGGACTAAAGAATTCCCAAATCTCATCTGTCAATAGCCTAGGTTCTCTGGTGGGTGTGGGGGTTCCTGAGGAAAATATGCACATATAGGAACGTGGCAAAGTGTGCGTAATCACACTTGCTGTTGGTAGGGCTTATACTACAGTGTAGGGAATTCCAGTAAACTCGCTCAGAGCATAGCAAGGCTTATTTCAAGGTCTTAGGGGTTTTCCCTTCTGTCTAAGCACAAAAGAAGCTTTATCACGCTTCCCCACATGAATCTGATGAGGGGGCCAGAAAGAAGGCATGCTGAGTGGGGATTCAGGGTCAGAAGCTCCCCTGACACCAGCCAGTTGCCAGTTTTGATGCTCAGGTAGAAAAGGGTCAGTAATAGCCATGCCCCTTTGTATGATGTTTTAACATACTGTGTCCCCAAACATTAGCAAACTAAGCTCACTGTCTGTCCTGATATGTGAAGAATGAGCAGAGCATTTGCTCCTCCTTTGTGTATTAAGGGTTGGGGGAGAAGGAGCGCAGAGA
>RJWJ010018592.1:0-31399 GCA_004363605.1 Indri indri
TCCTGGGCTCAAGCAATCCTCCTGCCTCAGCCTCCCGAGTGGCTGGGACTACAGGCACGCACCACCGTGCCCGGCTAATTTTTTCTACATATTTTTAGTTGTCCAGCTAATTTCTTTCTATTTTTAGTAGAGACGGGGTCTCGCTCTTGCTCAGGCTGGTCTCGAACTCCTGAGCTCAAACAATCTGCCTCGGCCTCCCAGAGTGCTAGGATTACAGGCATGAGCCACTGCGCCCGGCCAGTTGAATTTTTTTTAATGGAATGCTCAAAATAGAAAGTGTTACAGTTCTAAGGCCACCAACTTTTCTGATTAGCTAAAAAAAAAAAAAATAGGGAGAGAACATGGCAAAGCACCAATTTTTAGCTCCAAAATGGTACATCTAATTTTCCAGTTAATGTTTTCAATTTGGTGTCTTCGAGGCACCTCAAATCCACCCCATCCAAACCAAACTGATGCTTTTAATCTCATACCCCATATCACTATAAATGGAACCACACCTAATGCCTTGAAAACTCCAAATCCTAAACATCTTCCTTAACTTTTTCCCCTCTATAATATACTCTTAACATTTCTGAAAGATCACTTACTCCTTGTTCCCTCAGGGCCTTTGCACATACTGTTCCCTCTCATATAAAAGTTATTTCTTAATGCCTGCCTCTTGCCCTAATTAACTTATAGTTTCAGCTTAAATATTATTCTAAACAAAGTCTTCTGTAGTTTTGACTCTCAATCAGGACTTCCAATCATATACATTCTTAGCAGTACCTTTCACTACATTCCACAGAAGTCTTCACTTTTTTACATGATCTTGTGGTTATTTAAGTAATTACTGGTTTGCTCTTTATATTTCATCTGGTTTTTAGAGCAGAAATCATTTTTTGTTTTCCTCACTATAATTGGCATTAGTTATTAGGTGAGTGAATGAATGAATGAATGAATGACTATAAGATCCTTGAAGGATGTGATGAGCTTTACTTTTTTGCCTCCACAAATGCTTAAAATATTGTCATTCACAACATACGGCCTCAGTGTTATATAAATAAAATAAACATGGTTATCAGTGACCTAAAAACTATGGGGCACAGTTAATTTTTACACATATCCTGGAACAGCAAAAACTATGTAACATGGAACACTAATTCCATTAGGACACAACAAAAAAAGGCACTACGTTTTTAAAAAATGATCCACTGGAAACTCTGGTTCCAGTCATAGCAGTGTATTTTGCATAGGGTTGACCTTTTTACAGTTAACAAGTACAAACTCTGGACAAATTATATTTAAATAACAACAACAATTTAAAGGTCCTGTAGAGTGATTAAACATAGGCAAAAATTAAGTGGATCCCACCCTTCAAAGGCTGGAACCAGACAGGGTCAGATCCATGTTTATACATCTATTCCATGGAGGGCACTTTCCATCAAGCCATCTGACCCGCAAGCAAAAAGATGCAGTCTTTCAGAATTAAATTGGTAGAGAAGAAGGTTTAGAACTGTCAGAGAAGCTTTAAAATGATGAGGGAAATTCTGGAAAAGAGGATATCACAGAGTGGGGAGCCCCCAAAATCTATACATGAACCTTTCTCTAATCCTTAACTAATATCTGTACTATACCTGTGTGGAAGACACTATAAGAAGCTCAGTGGAATTCAACAGCTAGAACCTTAAAAATGTTTAGGAGATATTTTAGCTTCCACCCACCATAGGGGAGAGAGAATTGGGTCCCAACAAGTTAGAAAGCCTTTATATTTGAAACTCCAGAACTTGCCTTTGAAACTCCAAAATAAAGACCATGATTCACAACTAAGAGCTTTTCCTAAGAACACAGACACCTTCATAAGAGAATAAAATCCAGACACCACAAGTTCAAGATGATCAGCCTGCTATGACAAAAATCAACATTCTGCAAACGAACATAACAGAATATACTATCTCTATAAGGTATCATCCACTCTATTTATCAAAATTGTTAGACACTTAAAAAAAAACCAGAAAACTATGATGCATAGTTAAGAGAAAAATCTATAGAAATAGATCCAGAGACTACTCAATTTTTCAATTTACCAGAAAAAACTTTAAATATATTGAATAACTTTAAAGGGAGGTAGTCATAATGAAAACAAAGGGATGAATGGGAAACCTCAGGAGAGAAATTGAAACCTTAAAAAAAAAAATAGAAATTCTAAAACTGGAAAACCATAGCAGAAATAATAAAGTCACTAGGTGAATTATCAACAAATTGAAGACAGTAAAAGAAAGGATTAGTTAACTTGAACACAGATCTGTAAAAATTATCCAAGTTGAAGAACAGATAGTGAAAGTTTGAAAAAAATTAACAAATCTTCAGTAACCTGTGTGAATAATGTCAGTCTAATACACATATAATTCAAGTTCCCAAACAAAGTGAGAACAACAACATAAAAACACTAATTAATAGCCAAGAATTTCCAAAATTGGCTGGAAAATATCAATTTAGAGATTTAAAAGCTTCAGCAAAGGATAAATACTTTATAGTCAAATTTCTGAAAAGAATAAAAAGAAAATCTTGAAAGAACCCAGAGAAAAATGACATGTTATATAAAGGATGACAATAAAAATGATGGGTAATTTTTCATCAAAAAACAATAGAGGCCAGAAGGCAATAAAATGATCTTTATTTAATAAATATCCATCTAGAATTCTGTTTCTAGCAAAAATATCTTCAAAAAATGAAAAATAAGGCAAAGACGTTTTCCAATACACAGAAACAGAATAAATTTCCAGCAGGCCTGCACTATGAAAAACACTATCTGAAGTTCTTCCAGTTTAGGCAAAATAAAACCAGATAGAAACTCAGATCTACCGAAAGGAAAGAAGAGTACTAGAAATATTAATAATAAATACATGGATACATATACAATACTATTGTCTATTCTTTCAATTTCTTTAAACAATTGATTGTTTAAAGTACAAATGTAACATTGTATAGTAGCATTTATAACATTTCTAGTTGTAAAATATATAATAGCAATTGCACAAAGGAGTGGGGTAAAAGGAATTATATTGTTTCAAAGTTCTTACATTTATATGAAGTGTTACAATATATTTCTTAGTAAATTGTGATAGGTTAAGGATGTACCCACTTTAGAAAAACTACAAAAAGTTGGAGTTAGAACTAAAAAACTAAAAGACAAATAAAAATTAAATAACTTGAAAATATTCCATTATGCAATAAACAAATTTAAATAAAATAATAGGGCTAATTAAAAAATAATGTGCAAAAATTATTTTTTAAAAAATTTCATTAGTCCAAAAGAAGATATAAGAGGAATGATTACAACAGAAAATAAATAACACATAGCAAAATGGCAGCAATAATCCAGCAATACCAATAATTTCTTCAAATGTAAATGTACTAAATGCTGTAATTATAGGGCATAAATTCACACTGTATAAAAAGCAAGACATAACTTTATACAGTCTACACAAGCCATACTTTAAATATCAATACACAAACAGGTTAAAAGCAAAAGGACAGAAAAAATAAGCATAAAAAATCTGAAATAGAGCTCTTAAAATAATATGAAACTCAAGAAAAAAGGATATTTTTCAAAATAAAGAAGGAAATTTTATGTATTTTATGAGGCCAGCATAACCCTGATACCAAATGAAAACACAAACATAAAGAAGAATATGTTACACACAAAAACTATCATGAAAATACATACAAAACTTCTTTAAAAAATATTATCCGAAAAAAAATTATCAAATAATATCTAGCAATAGTAAAAAGAATAAAACATTTTGATCCACTTGGTTTTAATTAGAAATGCATTAGTTTAATATTTAAAAAATAAATCAATGAAAATTACCATATAAACAGCATAAAATAGAGAAATTACACAATCATAAGAAATACCTGAAATATAATACCTTATCCAAGATCTAATATAAAACTACAATTATCAAGATAGTGGTATTGACAAAATTATAATCAAATAGATAAATGGAATAAAATAGAGAATCCAGAAACAGGCCCATATTTGAACTACGAATGATTTTTATCAAAGGAGCCAATATACTTTAATAGGGAAACAAAAATTTTTTCAACAAATGATGTGAAATAACTAAATATAAACATAGGAAAAAAAAAACCTTCAATCTTTAACTCATACCAAACACAAGAATTAATTTGAGATGGATTATAGACCTGCATATAAAAGCTAAATATTAAAAGCTTCTAGAAAAAAATATGAGAAAATATCAGGAGAAAAGATCAGAAAATATCCTTTTGACCCTGGGGTAGGCAAAGATTTCTAAGAAAGATTTCTTAGAGAGAAGACCCAAAGATTTCTTAGAAGGACCACAGACTGGCAGAATATATGTATTTGGATCCAGAATGTATAATAAACCACTACAAATCATTAATAAAAAGACAAACAATCCAATTCAAAACTTAGAACACATTTCATAAAAGTAGATGTACAAATGGCCATATACACATGAGAAGATACTCAAGATCATTACCTTCAAGTAAGTGGAAATGAAAATCACAAGGATGTACCATTATACACTCAAAAATGAATAAGCTTGAAGAGACTGACCCCACCAGATGTGGGTTAAAGTACAGAAGAACTGGAACTTTCACAGTTTGCAACAGAGAATGTAAAATTGAACATCCTTTACCAACTTCTCCCGCATGAGCATTGATCCAAGATAAACAAAAGCATAAGTCCACAAATACAGTTCCACGATAATATTCAGAACTACTTAATTCATACTATCCAAAACTGAAGACGATGCAAATGTTTATCAACAGGAGACTGGATCCCATAGTGTGGAATATTCATACAATGGAACACTTTTCTAGCAATAAAAATCAATGCTATATAAGTACACAATATAAATGAATCTTCAAAACATATATTGAACAAAAGAAGGCAAGAACAAAGGATTTCATATTGTATGATTCCATTTATGTAAAATGTAAGAACAGGCAAATTAATCTTTGGTAATAGAAATCAGAACAGTAGTTTCTGATGGCCAGTAGGTACCATGTAAGAGGGAATTTGGGGGAAGTAATAGGAATGCTTTACATCTTGATTTGGGTGGTTATTACACCAGTATATGTATTTATCAAAACTTGCTAAATTATAAACTTACAGTATGTGCATTATACTACACGTAAATTTCATTTCAATGAAAATATTTAAAAATTTATCTTTTAAAAACATTGGAATTGAAAATACCATATCTACCAAAGTTAAACAGGCTCCTTTCCTAAAAGACTTCTCAGAACCTGTAAGCAGGCAAATAAGCATTGTTAAGTGTCTGTGAAAGAATCTAGTCTTCATTATTGCACTGAATTATTTGTCTATGGAATTTTTTTTTTTCAGAGCATCTTAAAACGCTAATGTTCTGCAGAAAATGCTTTGGAAGTGCTGCTGGAATGGCATCTTCCATCAGAGGAGATAGTTGCCTGGGCAACACTGTGGGGAATAAAAATGCAAAGTGACCGCCCTGTCTGATAGGATCTAGTTTGGAAACCAATTCAACTTCAGTGGTGAGAAATCCTGGCCATCAAATTTTTGCAACTCATATATTTTTCATTCCTGTAACACATGGTAGTAAATAATGTAGAACTGTTTCCTCTTTTACCAAGAACTCTTGTCCTGTATGTTCGGATAGCAACAGAGAACTATTGCATTTTATGTTTCCATTCATGGAAATTCATTCAATTGAGCTGTTCTCTAGAAGTAGAATTATTTATATTTAGATCATAAGTGACTTTGCATCCTTCAAGCCCAAGCTCAAATGCCACCTCCATGAATCCTTCATAAAGCCTTTCCGGATCCTCAACAAGCCAAAGCTATCTTTTTTCCCCTGAATATCTCTTTCCTGGCACTTATTATTTTCTGTGTTTTATTGGCATTATTTGTATAATTTACATATCCTACTAGCGGACAGAAGCTATATTTCAATAATCTTTCTATTACATAAATATCTCATGGAATAAATTCTTAATACTTGTCGAAATAATGAATGAACACTTAGTGTGATCATTTTAACAGAGAAGATTCAATCTCTGGAATCAAAACGTTGCATTTTAGGAAATTACTTTCTCCACATCGTTTTATAACACTGGTTCTCCAGGGAGTAGCTCAAATAAAATTGAATGCCTGCTTTGCTTTTCTCACTGAACTCAGCAAGCCACTTTATTCGGAGTGATAAGCTCTCTGCTATTTCTAAAGATCAGTAACATAGCTTCATAATTTATAATCCCACAAAAAAGCTTATTTTACATAAATTAGCAATAATAGTCAATAAATTAATAGGTATTTACATAGTATTCACTTTGTAAATGACATTCGATTAGGTAATGTGAATGACCAAATACACTTACTAAATGGTTCAATTTGTGATATCATCAATCCTGAACAAAGATAACCTAAATGTTGCGTGTGTATATATATATATATATATCTCCCAAATGTAAACCCTTATTTAAGTTTTTATTTTTCCAGTGGTAACGTAGCCACATGGTTATGTTGGGTTAGTAAAATTACACATGCATAGCAAAGAGAGTACCCAAGGGCCAAAAATTTGGTTTTCAGCTAAAATCAGAATATTAAAGATGGACCGGACTACCTTGTCCATTTAATAAATATGGAAAGTAAGGCAAGAAGAAGTGAGATGATGTGAGCAATGTCATGACATTAGTTAAAGAGAGAGGCACATCTGACACCCGATCCAGGGATGTTTGAACTAGTTTACACTTGGTTTCTTTATAAAGGATTTAAACTTACCACTAATTAACCACTTAAATGTCTATGCACTTAAAAACTAAAGTTGTTTTAGTTATCATTGCACCATTTTGCCCACATGTGGCTTCAAATAATCTGGATGCTGATTTAGAGACAATCTAAAATTACAAATTTAAAAGTGGCCAAAAAAAAAAAAAAAAAAACCTTTAAAAAAAAAAAGACATTTAAAGAGGCTTACCATTAACATATAAGTAAAATAAAATAATAGAAAAAGTTAATAAAAATCAAAAGAGAAGGCCCAAGAAATAAAGGGTGAGGATGGGAGAAACATTACAAGAACCCATCACTTGACAGTAATTACCCCTAACACCGGTATTTGGGTGCCTGAAGAATGGGATGGAAATAAGACTTTTCACTGTTTCTTTTCTACCTTCAATTCTGTACCCTAGTATTATCTATTTAAAATATAAAAATAAAAATGAATTGACATTTTGAATATTTTAAAAATGAATGAATATATAACCTGTCTCTGAAAAGCTATAATAATTAACTGCACATTAGTCTAGAAAATAGCAAGGAAAAACATGGAAACACTACAGATAACACAACTAACAGGTATCTAGGCATTTGATAATGATATTCCTTTGCATATTAATGCTTTTCTTTTTCCCTCTCTCATTAACTGAACCCACTTGACAAAGCCTAGTTTCAACTCTATTGCTTTCATAATGTTTTTGAAGACTTATTTCTCTAAATACTGACAGATCTTGCAGTTTGCACCACACACAACTAGCTCCTACCTACACTCAAACACTGTATCTTACCATTCCTTCTTCTTTGCTCTAACCACATTGGCCTTTTTTCTGTTTTTCACACAAGCTAGGCTCATTTCCATCTCAAGAATTGGTCCTTACTTTTCCCTCTGTCTGAAATGTTTTTTTTCAAATCTTCACATGGCCAACTTCTTGTGACTCAGGGCATATCTCCTCCTTTGGCATGGCTATCTGGACCATGCCCTCTAAAAGTAACACTTCCCCAACCCCCATCACCCTATTTCCATCAGTATCAATTGCCTTGTTTTATTTTCATCTTAGCACTTACTAACTGAAATTATCTAACTTCTGTGTGCACTTATTTATTTTATAGTTTTTTCTACATTAGGCACGAAGTAAGTAAATACATTATCTTATTCACCACTGTAGCATTAGCTCCTAATACTTTCCCTAGCACATAATAGACGCTTGATATTTACCGAATGAATATCCTATATCACACTCTGCCGTGCCCTACTTACTGATTATTTCATTCTTCACATCCCCAACTAAATTATAACTCCCTATGGCTGAGAACCATGCTTCATATTCCATCTTCCTCCCCTAGGTCTCATAGCAAAGACCTAGAAGATCTGCTCTCAGTAACTACTTATTGATTGATTAATCATAGACTGTGGCTGTTATACAAGATGATAGCTAGCAGAGAAATGCAAATAGGTAATTTTAGAGGAGCTTGTGAGTGATGTCATTTAACCACTCCCACATGTTTAGAATGCATGATAAGATAACTCATCACCCGACAGAGAGGCAATAAACACCTTTGCTCTGCGGTACCCATGAAAGTCCAAATGTTAATACCAGTGAATGCCTGAGGTTGCACTGTTTCCCAGAGAGTTTTTGCTGAAGGGACAAAGTAATGCATTAAAATGTAAATTTTGCTATTCTCGCTGTTTTGCATTTAGGGAACATCTTCCTTCCAAAAAGCTCAAATAAGTGGTAACAACTCTATTTAACATAAAATACAGTATACATCTCACACGGTGCAAATGAATTGAAATTAAAACTCGTGGGAGTTGTTCTAAAAATCTCTCTTGGCAGCACAGCACACAAAATTTTTTTTAAAATGAGAATATAGTTATTTGGAATGAAAGTTAGGTTGCTCACTTTGTCTCTTAAATTTAAGTTCTCAGTAGTTCCAGGGAGAGAGGCTGAAGCTATATAGGAACAATGCTGTCATTTCCGCCTCAGGGGTTCACACTTACTCTATGGAGAAAGGCAGAAATTTATGTCAGAGCAAAGTGGAAGATAGTTCCTTAAAATTTCTCTAGTAAACAACACTAGTAATTATGTACAAAGAAGTTATCTAGTTTATTCAGATATGCAACATTTATTGAGCACCTACTAGGTAAATGCATGGCTTTAACCATGAAATCTCAAAACAGGTGTCTGCCTTTACAGTTTGGTTCGGGAAATAGATGAGTAAAGAAGTATCTGCAATATAGTTAACAGAGTTCTGATGGGAGTAAGGATGGTGGTAGCACCTAGGAAGGACACCTAATCCTATGCCGGAAGATCAGAGAAGGTTATTCAAGGAAGTAATAGCTCAGCTCAGGCATAAAGGATTAGAAGGACTTTGCCAGATTAATAGCAGGGAGAAGTGTTCCAGACTCAAAGAACATAACTTACACTGGCCTAGATACGGAGGGAATATGAGTACAAAGGACATTTAAATAAATAATACACTGAATTGCAGAGGACATAAGGCACTCTGAAAACAGAGTCATGATTTGTTCTGTAACTGTAATCGGTTTTAATAGGACCTACCAAAAACAGACATTCTAGCATTTAAAAAAAAAAGAAAGAAAGAAAGGAATGATCTTCATGCTCTATAACCAATAAAATAGCACAGTCTCTGGAAGAAATGTTCACTTCTTCCAAGTAAACAATTTAAATAGCCCCCTTTCCATCTGTCCATCACGTTCCCTGTTCCAATACAGCCAATGGCAGGGATTCGCATTGTCTAGTGACATAGTCTGACTATATTTTGTCCTCAAACGCTTTGCTGCTATGTCAAAGTTCACTTGCCTAGCTGAGAGCTTTAATCTCCTGCTCCATCCTTTTCTCCCCATTGCACCTCGCTACTTTATTTGGAGAAGCACCAAACCGCTTACCAAGAGCACCTTCAGTTATGTGATTTCTGCTAAAATGCCAGATTAATGTGCAGAGCTATGTGAGTCTGGTGTAATCCATCACACAATCAGATGCTGGCCTTCTGTTAATGTGCACATAGCAGAGAGCACCGTTATCCATTAAGCCACAATATGATAAAGCAAGAGTATAGCAGAGGAAAGGCCAGTGCCATGAATGGCCATCTGCAGATCCTTTGATTTCAGGACTATAGCCCAATTGTCACACTTCTCAGAGCAAATATAACTTGGCAGGGTCTACTCTGTCAGGACAAGTGTCAGCGGAGCACCTCTGTGTGGGAAGAGAATAGCCCAGCTTTGGATTGTTAAAAGAAAAAACTTTAGGCAAATTAAATTTAACAGAGTTTAATTGAGCAAAGAATGATTCAAGAATTTAGGCAGCCCCCAAAACCAGAACAGGTTCAGAGCAACACCAAGGCTGCTGCATGGTCGGGTGACATTTGTGGACAGAAAAGGGAAGGTGACGTACAGAAACAGAAGGGAAGTATAGAAACAGCTGGATTGGTTACAGCTGGCATTTGCCTTATTTGAACCTGGTTGGAACAGTTGGCTGCCTGTGAGTAACTGAAACTCGGCTGCTCTGATTGGCTGAGACTCAACCACTTGTTACACGAATAGGTTACAGTCTTTACAGATCCAGTTAGATTACAGTTCACTGCATTCAGGAAAAACCCTTTGGCCAAACTTAAAATATGTATGGAAGCAGCTTTAAGACAAGTTTAATTCAGTTTAACAAGGTTAAGCCTGCCTTGGGGAGACTGCATTAGGATGAAGTAAAATTCTATGTATTGTGTTTGTTGGTGAACCAGGTAAGACATTTGCGGACTTGCAGTAAACAACAAATAGAATAGTAGTGTTTAAACTATTTTGGACAGCCAAGGAAGCAACACAATGAGGTATAAAAAACAGCCAGGGCTGGGAGTCCCAGAGCCTGGACTTCAGTTCCAGTTCAGCCAGTTACTCGTTTCAAAATTCAGGCTTCATTTTCTCCACCCAAATGGGCACAAGTTACCTTCTCGTGCTGACATTCATCATCTTTGCCACAGTCCTACAATAAGAATGGCCTCCCTTACTACCTTCTGGTCTGCAAATTACTCCCCTTTCCCACTTGCTTTAATAGTTGTGGCTCCTTGGGAGCCAGAATAAGAAAGCAAAAACAGAAATCATTCTGGAAAACAAAAACTTAGTTAGGAACACTGACTTGGTGATGCCCACCAACGTCATAGGTAGATGTTATATGACCTCTTCAAAAGAGCACTCTTTTACAAAGATTTATATACAATTAAGCATGCTCCCATCCAATTTCCCCCACCATCATGACAACAACCAACATCCTCCAACAAGCTACTGAGACATTATCAGGTGAGACGGATGACTGAGCCTGAAAATGCAGGTTTATTGTTCAGCAGAGCTATTTGTTCTTCACAGTCTCATGGGATCCTTGGCACAGTTTCAACATTTTATGACCTACAATACCAGTAACTAGAGTCCCAGGGGTCTGTGGACCAAATATGTCCCCAGCCTAAGAGCTAAAAATGGTATCTACATTTTTAAAAGGTTGTACAAATAAAACATGACAGAGACAGTACTGGATTTATAAAGCCTAACATGTTTACTCTCTGGCCTTTGCAGTAAAAGTTTGCCAACGCTTGAACTAGACTAAATGTGAGACTTCCATTACTTAAACTTTGTATTATACAACAGATAAAAAGCTAGGCACTTCTTTTATACTTGATCCTAATTCCAAGCAGATGGTTAAAATATCCCCCTTAAGGGAAAGCTCCCTGAGACTACATCTTGAAAGGAAGAAAGAATAAAAGCTATAGAAGCAAAGTGCAATAGAAGAAATCAGATCAGAGATTCAGTAACATGGGTGGGGAATGAAGTTAATTACACAGGCGAAAAGGAGCAGAAGAAAAGGCTCAGGAGAGAGAATATGGGGAGTTTGAGAAAATCCACATGGCCCCGCTAAAAAGGTCAGCAGGTAAGGTGAGTAATACTGAGATTTAAGATTATATAAGTAAATAAAGGTTAGAAGTGAAAGGATTTATAAACAGAAAAATATCTGGATGTTATCCTGAGGGCACTGGGGAGCAACTGGGACTCCAGTCCACTGATATCCTTAATACTCATCACTAAGCCCAGAGCATCCCCAGACAAATGAGTCAGACCTTACCCTGAGTGTGAGACTGTAACAGTATAATGGTGGTTGCTGAGTGGAGAACTGGGGATGTTATTGGATCTTAGGTCCACAAGTCTTCTAAGATCTATAAAACATCCATTTCTCTCTCACATGTTCCTAAGGCCCCCAGATGACTTCAGACATTTCAGATAGAATTAGGGATATCAGCAAAAATACTCTGAAAATAAAAATCTGAGACTCAGGAGAATCTCCAAAGGAAACACATTTTGACAAAGCACAAGCCAAAAGAAATAGCATGTTTCTTGCTGTCAAAGAATGGTTATTGTATTGTCCACCAAGGGACCAGAAGGAAAAAGTTATCTCATTTATCATGTATCTAGATAGGGGGAAAGAGAAGGAAAAAAAAAAACAACTTTACTCAACAAACTGCAGTGTCAAAATACATTGCAAATGCATCCTTGCAGTTTCCTTCCAGATTGTAGAATCAACACCTGTTTTGACAATGCTTCTGTAAACTCCTCTGCAAAATGCATCATTCTGCTCTGATAGCTATCTAGTCTTCTGCAAAGCTCTGCAGGGACCCCAGATGGGAAGAGAAAGATGGGGAAAAAAAGAGACAAGACACCCACATACACTTTTGTGAAAGCCTTTAGGAAACCATGAGCCTGGATTCTGGTGTCTATCCCAGTTGCCAAGAAATATAGTAGTATGTCCAGAGTCATGAATTATGCTTGCCATTGGTCAATATGATCAGAGAAGAGGAAACTGAGTCTCCATGCTCTGTGGGAGCCAAAGCAGCAAGACTGGCTCAGAATCACCCAGTGGAGGTGCAACGGGGAGCATATCAGGAAATGAACCTGATGGATACGTTATGCCTAATCCTATCAGGTTAGATAAGAGTGCAACAGTGAAGTGATAATTGGCAACAATAAAGAATTTAATGAGGCAATTACTTTTCAAAGTTGCTAGAGCTTGAAATGACTTTTGAATACCTCCTGGGCATCACTTAAATCATCTTGGCCTGACCCTTTCTCCAGCCATTGCACGGACCAGCTCTCTGCGGGCTTCAGCCAGCTTCAAATAGTGTCATCTGACAGTGCTTTGCCCCAGCCAGTACCACCACCTGCCACGTGCTGGGATCCCTCAGGGAACCACTGGGCACTCACTCATGTGCCATCCGAGTACAGAAGAGTTAATGCCCCATGGGGCAACTGTTGGCCAAAGAATGAGTCATGCTTGCTGATTTATCATGATTTCCCCTTTCTTCTTTTAGGTAAACAGTTCGGGGGTACATTTTATCAAGCTCCTCAGGACCTCTTTCATAACACTTACCAGTGAATTTTAGCAGCAGCCAAATCAGTAGCATGTGTTTTCAAAGGCCTCCCCTACCTCACTGTTTTCATTCCCCATCTCTCACACCTGTGAGTGAGAGTGGCTTTTCAGACAGTCTAATGAAGGAAGTCCTTCCTCAGGGGGAGACATTGAGGTCAGCCCTAAATCTCAAGAGGAAACTAGTTGTGAGAGTATTTTATAGAAAGAAGTTCCAGGGAAAAGGAGTGGTGAGTGTAAAAGCCTTGAGTGAAGAAAACACTTAATATATTCTAGACACAGTCTGCCCGGGGTCCACTGAGCAAGTAGGAGATTAGCAGTCCTGAGGCTGGGAGGTGGAGGCTAAGCCAAGCGGCCAACACCAGGCTGTACCCAGATTAGCGCATCTTCAGCAAATCTCCCAAATATTCTTACTGGGTCAAGTTTGCTGTTTCTGTACTCTTCCCCTCAGGAGGAGTTTTCTGCTCACTCATTACATACAGGGGAGTGTGTGGAGCCCTCCCTATGAGTTTCTGTGCTGTCAATGGCTTGGCTACAATCTCACGCTCTGTGCTGATGGAACATAAGATGGGATTGGTTACATGGGGGTTGGAAAAACCAATGTCAAAGGCACTCCTAGTTAAGATGGTGGTAGACAGAAGAGAGTCATAGAAAATTGATTGATTAATTAATACATATAAATAACATACCACAAAAGGAGTCCTAGAAGTCAAAAGATTCATTCCTATAGCCTGCTAGAATAATATCAAAGTTCTTGCAAAATGATATGCTCTTCTTTTTAAGGGCAGGGCAATTCTGTTACTCCATCTAGAATCTTAACTACTTTCTTCCTCAAAAATTCCAGTTGAATCTAATATGAATACCTTCTTTCATCAGCCAAGTGGTGCAGGGGACCATTTGCCATCTACATGTATATAGAATCCTATTTTTTATGTGCCATAACTAATCCTTTCCTACCATCCCCTCATCTCCTAGGCTTCACACTCCCACATTCTCCTCTCTTTCCCTGATTCTTCTTAATGCTGGTTTCTGGTCCTTTATTGGATTAGGGTGCCATGGTCTGGTAATAGCTAGAAATGTTAGCTCTGACCAAATTCAGGCATCAGCCATTAGGCAAGTGACGATTATTTTTTGAGATATCTGTATATAGTTGTGCACTCTACAAATGTGTACAACCAGCCCTGACCTCAGAGAGACAGAACAAAATAATATAAAATGAAACTTTTTCCCCTTAAAAATACAACTTTTTCTCTCATCAGGACCTCAGGACTCCAGATGTGTAATAATGTGCTTCAGGCTGAGGAAAGCGCAGGATCCCCAATCAAACTTTCTCCTTCCCATCTTCTGAAAGAAACTTTGCCATTCCCATTTGAATTGTTAATCCGCTCCTGGTGCTGTTGGCAGAAACATATATCTTGTGTCATTTTGATAAAGTTGTGCATTTAATGTTCCTACAGTTAAGTGAGAGGAAAAAAAAATTCTAACATTTTTAAAATGAGGCACTTCGCGCAGCAGAGAGAACGCGATGTCGAATGACTAATTCTGAGGTAGTAGGTTACCCCCAGGAACATACATCATTCTCCAGCCCGCAGAAAATAACAGGCATTTTTCATTTTTCTCCTTGGCATGACACACTCAGTTTTATCCCCCACTCTGTGGGAAGGAGGGTGTCTGGCTTTGTTTCTTCAGACCATCTGATACATAAAAACGAGACGTTTTCCAAAGCCTTTCTCTCTCAAAGGAAGGAAAGACTTTGAGAGGACTCAAACTCATGACTCTATCATTCACGATGACCTGGGATAGGGTTTTCAAGTGTCCCTTCCTGGGATAAATCAGAGAAAACACCAGGGCCAAGAAGAGCCTAAGGAGTCCACGTCTAAAGCCAATGCCACTTTCCCAGTGAGAGGAAAGGTGATAGCAAAAGGTCCCGGCCACAATCTCACCACTGTCTGGTGGGTGTCTGGCAGCCTCTCTTTCGTGACTTGGACTCTGGTAAGAGACAGAAACAGAGATATCCTTAGCTGGCCAGACAGAGGCCCTGCTGCACCTGTCTCTTGCCTGAAGGGATAGAGCCAGAAACTGCAAACGTAAATCACACAGTTGGAATCTCAAGGATGTAAATAATGTAGATTTCTGTGTTGAGACTGGGAAAGTTCCAGAACCTAGTTTTTTTTTTTTTTTTCTTTTAGACTTCTAGTCCATTAGCCTTGGCAATAAAGAGGGTAGATCTCACGTTAAGTGTTCTTAACCCATTAAAATAAAATTAATAAAGCTTAAAAAAGACAGAGTATGGAATGTTCCCTGAGGTGAATCAGGGGATGCCTCTGAGGTGTTCTCATAGAATCACCTGTGAATTGGGTTTTCAAATAATAATTTCAATTCGTGAACTCTTACCAAGTGCCAAGACTGTGCCAGGGACTTTGAAACGCATTCAATCCCCACAACAGCCCAGTGAGGCAGATTTTCTCTTTAGTATCACTCACCAGCCTGCCTGCTTCCCCAGCAGGGCCCCCAGGAGCACGCTGGCTTGTGAGAGGACCCACTTTTTGCCTTCCCTACTCGTGTGTCTCCTCCGCCCTCTCACTCAGCCCATCCAGCAGTCTGGGGGAGACGCTTTGGTCGTATGAATGATCAGAATAGGGATTGATACGCACATTTACCTAAAGTAGCAGACTTGTGTTTTGTTACGTATGTATTTGATTTGTGTCACTCCCTCGAACACCTGACATATCCAAGGCACTCTGCTAAGTTATGTAATGTAAGATTGTGCTATTATTCTCATAGACAGATGTGGAAACTGAAGCTCTTTCTTCTCTCTTCCTTGAATGCTATTTGCCTGGGTAACACCTAACAGTTGTGTGGTCTAATTTGGGAAAGTCTTTCCTAACATCCCCCACCCATCCTAACCTGTTGCTTCCAAGTAACTGTCACAACCATAATTGATGATTCAGAAGATTATGTGTTTAGTTATTTGCTTCTTTCACAAAAGAACAGAGACCTCATCCATCTTTTTCATCACCTTGTATCCATAAAATCTGTGAAGGACAGAGTAGTTTACAAATCGTTTTCACATATTTTATTTTATCACGTGCTCGGAAGTCCTGAGTGGTGGATGGGACAGATACGATTATGCACGTCATAATGAGACAGAGTCTCAGAGAGGTAATGTGGCTTTTCCAAGGATGCACAGGCTTTTTCTCAAGTGCCCCCAGCAAAGCTGGCTTTGCTGTGAGAGGCAAAAAGATAGGGAAGGCCGCATGTTGCATGTTCCCTGGTCTCCTGAGTAGATTCATCAAGACTCAGCACATTTTGCCCTGAGCAGAGATACTTAAGCACTCATACTACAAAGGCAATCCGGTACCCCTGAAACTATTTAGAATTGTTTATCTACGAAATATATACCCTTGGACTTAGGGCAAAAACTGAATGTATGCCAGGAGACATTTTTGACTTGGTTTGAATCAGATCCAGGAAAATCATAAAGGAAAACTAAAATGCTCAGTATAGCAGCATGTGTGCTGTAGCACAGCTCTCCTTGTTTTGAATCCCTAATTCAATTCTACTGTCTGTGCGACCTTCAGAAAATTGCTTAATATCTCTGGGCCTCAGATTTCTCATCTGCACAATGAATATAATAGTGCCTGCCTGACGAGCCTGTTAATAGCTAGGATTACATGCAATAATGCATTAGAAGTGTTTAGCATGGTGTCTGCCATGTGTGAGTAGACACTGAACATTAGATGCCCAGTGATGATGACCAAGATGTGAGGAGAAGTAGGTACAATAGCCTGGGTAGATACCAGATGTTTGATCCAGGCATCCAGCAGGTAAGACTTTTCTAGAACATATAAATGAACAGCAAAGGATCCAAAAAGACCATGCTAAGCCATCCAGATACTATAAACTGTGAAGCTTGGATTTTGCAGGAGGGGAAATTGGAGTCCAGAGTCCAGACTTCTCAGCTCTCGCCTTGGGATTAAGTGGCAGGGCTGGGATTTGGACCCACTTCTTCATGCACCCAGACCCGCAGGTGCTCTTTCTACTATAAATCTCTTCTCTTGGAAGGCAGAGCTTTCCCAGGGGGCTGCAAATGAGGAGAAACCCCCAAAAGTCCAAACACTGGAAAACCAAACTCTTCTAAGGTGGATCCAGGGTGTTCTTTCCCTGCTCTCTGATTATAAGGAAAAGCCCACAGCTGTGAAAATAGTTTTAAAAGAAGCAAACGCTTGAGTGCCTGTGTGCCCCGTGCACAGTGGCCAGGCTGAAGAAGAGGGTCTTGTTTGGGGGTCTCCTCATACTGGTCCCATCCCTCCTGCGCCTACTCCTCCTCCCACAAAGAACAGACTGGAGTGGGAATGCCCATGCTCATGGCAAGGAGGCCCGCCCAATTCCCCTGCCCGGCCACAAAACACCTTCACTCGTACCTAATGAGTAACAGTAAAAAACTTTATATCAGGTTTGCTATGCACCAGGAGCTGTGCTAACCTTTAATGTGCCCCATCTAATTTACCTCTCAAAAACCTTACGGCATGAGTGTTATTATCCCTGATTTACAGATGGGGAAACTGAAGGCCAGCAAGATTGGGTACATTCCCAGTGTCATGCGAATGATGAGTGGGGGACCCAGGATTCAAACTCAGGCGTATCAGATGCAAAATCTATATGCGATAGAATATGATCTCTCTCCAAAGAGAAACTTCTCAAGAGATGGCATCTTCATAACACCAATGTTAGCTCCCAGGAAAGCCAAATCGATCTCTATCCTTTTTATTAGGACAGTGCATCTTTTTCCAGGAACAAGGTTGGTCTTTTAAACTGCCAGAGTGGTAACGGCAAGAGAAATATATGTACCGAACTGTCTCATTTGTAGATGGCAGCAACCCTGATTTGAAGGGGATTAAATATCGACAATGGCACCTGTGACTTCTGTGATCTCCGAAGGCTGGCAGGATAAATTAAGTATAACATTCTCTGCACCATCCTTCACCACCTCCAAGCAGGGGATTCGTTCGCTCTGAGTAATAGAGCAAACACAGAACAGTGAAAATGTATGATATATTGGAAGCTTTAGCTTATGCAAGAAAGATGGCTTATTTTTCTCCCCTCCCCCATAGTCTGTGCACCTCCATTAGCTCATGCACCCGCTGCGGAGCTGTCCTTCAGAAGGACGACACAAGGAACGGAGATGCTGGGATCACACAGACAGGGACTGCCATATGAGCTTTGCTTTTTCCCCTGCCGTGTGGCATTGGGTACGTTCATTTATTCATCCTGTGAATAGCTGGTGTGTGTGCAGCACTGTGCCACAAACTAAACACCGAGGTAAAGAGACTATGCCCCTGCCCTCAAGGATCGTGTGGAGTAGTGGGAGAGACGGACAAAATAGACTGACAATTGTAATACAGTGTGGGGATGGCAGGGAGAAAGATACGTGCAAGACCATTCGCATATCGTTCTGCAACTCTGAACCTCTGTTTCCTCATCTGTAAAACAGGAAGGATAATGAACACCTGTTTCACAAGGCTGGGGAGAGGCTTCACTGTGACGTTGTTTGGAAGACATCTATAATCTGGCAAGTTGCACAAACTGTGGTTTTGACTGTCTGTGTTCCAGTTCAAGTGAGAACCCTAACGAAAGTGGAGCAATGTGGAAATGTGGAGGGGGGGCCAAAGGCGGGGGGTGGGGCAGAGAGATGAGCTCCACGGTGGGATCAGACGCTGTGCTGTGATGGCTGAGCCTCCCAGCTTCCCCCTAATCAGCTCCAGGGGATGCAGAGTGCAGCCCCGTCTGAGCAGGACTCCGGGCTGGAGCCCCTGCTGTGCCGATTCAGCGAGGATGGCTCCTCTTCTGACGGCTTCTACGTGGGGGTCCCCATCAGATTTCATTAGAAGAACGAGTTCCACAGCTTTAAAAAAACCCTCAAGAGCCACTTTACATCAAATTTTTAGGAATTCAAGAAAGCTCTATGGTAAAAAGATATAATTATTATCTGATTGGGAAACTCCAAATAGTGGGGTATCTTTGCTATTGTTGGGAAATATAATTAAAAACAAAATCCTTCTCCCAACAAGAAAATCTGTCCACAATGGCAGAAGAAAAAGAAAAGAAGTTTATTGTTGAATAGGCATTAAAGCAGAATGTGCTGGGTATCACAGGCACTCCACCAAGAGATCGCAAAGACAAAGAAATCTCACTCTTTCATGCAGCAAGGAGAGCTAACCCATTACCGAGAAGGAAGAGGCCTGGACAGCAACCTTTGTCACACGGAGTTCATCTTAAATTCACCTGGTAATCGGGATGACCACCTCTGTTAGTTAATTGGCTTTATACAAAGGAAAGATAACCTTTCCCTATCTGTATGTCAGGTGGTAGTTTTGCAATTTGGCCCAAGGTGTTCACGGCTCATGAAGTCAGGTTCCTGCTTGTCCACAGAAACTGAGAAATAGGGGTCTTATCTCCCTAATTTTTATATAATGTTTCCATTTCAAAGGATGGTTCCCAAGTCACTGAAAAAGACATTACTGGGTTGTAAAACTAGCAAAAGGCTTTTAAAAAGATTTATATCTCAAAGGACAGAGAAAGAATTATAATTACAAGTTTTCACTTTGTCTTGTGAATTGGCAAATAAAAATTATACGTACTTTTTGGGTACAACATGTTTTGAAATATGTATACATTATGGAATGGCTAAATTGAGCTAATTAACATATGCATTACCTCTCACATCATTTTTTGTCCTGAGAACACTTAAAATCTACTCTTAGTGATTTTTAAGAATATAATACATTTTTATTAACTATAGTCACCATCTTGTAGAATAGATCTCTTGAACTTAGTCCTCCTAACTGAAACTTTGTATCCTATGAACCCCATCACCCCAAGGACAAACACCCCCAAACCCCACCCCCACCCCTGAGTAACCACCATTCTACTCTCTGCTGTGAGCTCCAATTTTTTAGATTCCACATATAAGTGAGATCATGCAGTATTTGTCTTTCTATGCCTGGCTTATTTCACTTAATATAACGTCTTCCAGGTTCATTCATGTTGTTGCAAATGACAAGATTTGCATCTTTTTTGAGGCTGAAGAGTATTCCATTGTGTGTTTATGCCACATTTTCTTTACCCAATGATGGACACTTAAGTTGGTTCCACATCTTGGCTACCGTGAATAAAATTACAAATTTTTTAAAGTCAGTGCTATAAGAAAAGGGAGAGGAGAACATATTTTTTAACAGCAAGAATTAAGCCTCTTATCTTTAATTTTTACTTATCCTTACACTATCTGTCCCTTTTTAGAATATGGGAACCCTCTTGAGGCATCAGTGATGTATCATATCACATCCCTTCCCCTCCAGCTGGATGAGAAAGAAGCAGAGAACAGGACCAGAGAAAGAGGTTTCCACAATTCAAAATCTTTGGCTACTTCACATTGAATTACTCGTGAGAACCTGTTTTCTGATACGTGTTTTCTACAGAACGTTTGTTTACATTTGATTGGCTGCTCTGGATGTGGGCAAAGGTGAAGCCCTTCCATGACCACCACAAGGAAAGGAGCCCCCAGGCCTACTGAAAATCTGTCCCGTCATCCAGTGTATCTCTGTACTAGAGCCCCTGAATCTGCACTTACCCTCTTTATTTATTTGTTATTATTATTATTTCCCACAATTATTATATCCTACTCTGTGAAGGCAGAAAACTTGTCTGTCTTCTTTTCTTTTTTTAATGGACAGATAAAACTGTCTTCTTATTTGTGGTATTTCCAAGTAACTAGAGGAGTGGTTACATGTAGCCTTCAATAAATATTTGTTGAATTAATGAATGAAAGAATAAATACATGAGGCACCCAAATCTCTACCATGTCAGAATTGTGAGTCAGGATAGAATTCTCCCATTTGGCCTCAGAGGTTTGCAGCATTCATTCAGCAAGGGCTTAAAAACCCAGCTCTGCCTTCCAGCTCCTGCACCGCCTCCCCTTACAGCTCGGAGGTAGAAATACCAGGCTCCTACCTGAGAGCCCAACCGCATCATTACTATTTCATCTGGAGCTCAGCTCAAGTCTCCCCCACCTCTCCCTCCCTTCCTCCCTGAATTAAATGTGGTGATTGTTTTCCCCAAAGATCCCACTGGGAAAAAGAGGGGCCTCAGTCAGCACCAGGAGAGCTGGCAGATGAGAGGAGAGAAATAAAATCCATCTTTAAAGCCGTCCTGTGGTTTGCCTGCAGGGCTGTTGCTGCTTTCCTCGTGTTTCTCAGTGACGTCCAGACCAAACATCTATGCTCTCTAAAACAGAAATAAGTTGTCCCTCAAGATCAATATAGAAATAACTGACATTTCCTTCCGACGTTAAATTTTCATCTTGGTGAGGAAAAGACGAGGATCAGAGAGGAGTGGAGAAGAATTCCTGGAGTAAAACTGACTTTCAGACACAACTTAAATGGCAAACACTCTAACATGCAGTGAATGTCTGAAAAACGGCTGAATGGAAATCTGACTTCTGGGGGAAATCCCCCAGGAAGGCCTAGCTATGAGGAAGAACTCAAGTTATCCGTTTCTTTCTCAAGTATAATGTAAAGGGGACATTCCAAATAATGACAATAATCGACACTTATGCTGTATTTTCTATATATCAGGCACAATGCTAAGCCATTTGCATCCATTATTTATTTAATTCTACATAATCTTATGTGGACTTTTGTATTATTGTGATTGTTGTTTTACAGGTAAGAAAACACAGGCTCAGAGAGATTGAGTCACATGCCCAAGATCACACAGCTAGGAGGTGGCAAAGGTGGGACGTGAACTCAGATCTTTTGACTCTAGAGATCCACATCTACTGTTTTGCCTTAAATAGAAAGAATATGCAGAAAGAGAAGATTGATAGGGGAAAAGATAAATTTGGCACTTCTTTACTGCTCAGAGCTCTAGGACTCTGGCTGAGATGGTCTTACAGGATCCCAAATCTAGAGGTTTCCAAAGAAAAGCAATTTACTCACTGCTGGGCTTTTTTTTTCCCCCCCTGAGCCAAATCACTGAGTAACTGAATTCACTTGCCTATACATCATCATTGGAATAGGTACAGCACAGACCTGACCTACTTTAAAATCAATTTTGATGTACCCCGTGGACTCTTTCAAGCCACTTTACAAACACCATTTTGTTTTTGTTAAATAAATCTAATTGCTCCTGGGTGTTAACAGATGACACTGCCTCCCAGGAAGAGTTTGCCAAGACTGGAACTGCTGCGCAAGATTGTTTTGCAAGAAAATCCCTAAGTCCTGGTTTTAGATAACCTTGAAAACAGTCCCCAGGGATGGACACCAAGAGCACCCCAAAGGTCTGGTTGTGAATTTTAACCCTCTAATGTAATGAGTTATCAAAAGGCCCCTACAACACGGTCCTATTATTAATCAGATTTCAGATTTTCCTCTCCGCACAACCCTGTATTCCAGCGTTTATTTCTGTGTGTGTGAGCAGGATCTAAAAAGGGATTTCAAAGATGGTATCCATTTTTAAATATATTCTTTTGAATTAACAAGTGGGGGTGTGGAATAAGTGACCAGAGCACAATACCACCTGGGTAAGATTCACTGATTCAGTCTCAGGTTCAGTCCCCAGGAGGTACTTAGTGCTTGCTGCAAACCAGACCCCATGCAAGCTTCTGTGGATGTGCTGATGAACAGAACCAGCCAGAACAGAATCCCTACCGTCATGGGGCTGATAGTCAGGGAGGGGGAGAAATCTGCAAAAATAATCACACCAATAAATGCACGATTTTTGTCGTGATAAATGCCATAGGGAAATTATGAAAGGTCCCATAAGACGGGGCAAAGAGAATTTGGACAGAAAGTCCAGGGATGTAACCATTAACTTTGGACCTAACAGAGGAGAAAATATTAATTAGGAGAAGAGGGGAGATAGAAAATCATGAGATTTAGGCACTAGTGGAGAGAACAGATTGGAGGGGACAATAGTGATACTAGATGCCAGTGGAACTCAAGTAGTACTTGTTCTAGAACAGGTCCTTTCTACTCCAATTGATATCACAGACTATTTGAGTTGCAATGGCTTTTGAGATTACCTCATCCAGTCTCTCCCCGACTGTAAGAATCTCAAGCTCTATTTATCGATTGATTTAGAAAACGTTTTAAAGCTTTTCTAGGCTCTGGAGAGATAGAAACAAACAACAACAAAAGTTCCTGCCTGCCTAGAATTTGTGTTCTAGTACAAAGAATTGGAAAACAAACAAACAAACAGGTAAATATAGGATATGTCAAAGGATGGAAAGGCTATGGAGGGAAAAAGAACAGGGTGAGGGGGAGAGGACATTATTGGTGTTTCCATTTAAATACAGAGATCTAGAAAGACCTTGTTGGTGTGAAGGCGATATTGAGGTAGAGATTTGCAGGAAATAATGGAAAGAGACGTGCAGCTATTAGGAGGAAGAGCAGTCCAGGCAAAAGAAAGAACAAAAGTAAAGGCCTCCAGGCAGGTGCATATTGGTATGTTCTAGAAGCAGGAAGGAGACCAGTGTAGTTGGGGCTGGATGAACAAGGGCGGGAGAGGGGTAGGAAAGGAACACAGAGTGGGAAGAGGAGAACAGTTCGTGTGGGGCCTTGTAAGCCCCTGTGAAGACTTGGACTTCTATTTTAGTGAGATGGAAGACTCCTGGGAGTCCTTGAGCAGGAGAGTGATATCAACGGTTTCCATATTTAAAAGAGTGCTCTGGGGACCCTGTGAAATCATTGAACGGAGACATCAGAGCAGAAACAGCAGAAAGGATATAGTGCTACTGCAATGATCAAGGCAGACAAATTGAGATGGCTCGAACCTGGAGAGGGAGTGGTGGAGAAGGTGAGAAATAACCGTACCCGAGATGCGTACGGAAGGTAGGGCTGACAACGTGGCGGGGTGGACATGGAGTGCGAGAGAAAGAAAGGAGGCCAAGGCGACTCCAAGGTTTATGCCCTGAGCCACTGGAACAAAAGAGCTACCACTGACTGAAATTGAAACTGTGGAAGGAAAACGTCTGGGAGAGGAATATAAGGAGTCCAGATTTGCACAAGTTAAGCATAAACTGCCTGTTAGAGAGTTAGTGAGATACAGAGATGTAGTTGGTTTTATGGGGGAAATTTCAGGGAAGAGACCTGGGCGGGATATATACGATTGGGAGTACAGGATGAAATCACGTAGGGAGAGCACGTAGACAAGGAACCAGGCAATCTAGTCCATCACTCATGCATTTATTCCACAAATGTTCAACAGCTCCCAGTGCCAAAAATAAAAGATCAAGAAGAGGAGACAGTTTCCCCCTCCCCATGTCCTCAGTCCCACCTGAGAACAAATTAAATCAGACTCTGGGAATGATGCCCTGGCAGCGGTATTTTTAAAAAATTCTAACATGTTGTCTAGGCTGGTGCTATGACTTGCTTTGACCAATAGAATGCAGTGCAAGTGACAACGTGCTAGTCTTAAGCCTAAGCCTAAAGAGGCCTTGTGTGTCTCCACTCTGTCTCTTAGGATCCTGCCACCATCACATATGCTAGCCACTGGAGGGTAAAAGACCACACCAAGGAGAGCCAAGGCACAACAGCTAACAGCCAGCCAACCTCGACGTGTGAGTGAGGCCAAGCTAAACCTGCCAGCCCCCAGCCGTCCCAGCAGCCGACCACACATGCACGAGAAAGCCCAGTCTGCATTACCTGAATCCAGCCCAGAAGAGCAGAACCTCCTAGAGGGCCCACAGTCCCCTGAGAAATAGTAGATGGCGGTTGTTTTCAGCCAGTATGACTGGGGGGTGGTTTTTCTATATAGTAATAGTTAACTAATATGACTTCTGTCTTCCCAACTCTACATTTCCAAATTCTATCCATTCCATTTCAAGTGTACCATCTCCATGAAGCTTTGCCTGATGCCTACAGCAAGGAATCAGCTCTCACTCCTCTAATGCACTATGGCATTTAACCTGTACCTTTCTGTATTTGTCAGAATAGGATAGACTATGCTGCTGTAACAAATTAGCATAACAAAGAAATAAGTATTTCTTGCTCCTGGTACATGGTGTATGAGAATCACCAGGGAGTTCCACTTCACACATTCACTCAGGCTTCCACACTGATGCCAGCAGCACCATCGTATGACGCCGTCTCAGACCTAGGTTTCAAATAGTGCATGGAGAACTCCTACCTGCTGTTCACCACTTCTACTCACTGCTGTAGGCCTGGCTATGTGGCCTCATCTAACCGCAAGAGAGCTGGGAAATTGATACCTCCCCTTATCTATGCCATCCTTTCTCAGGGTACTATTTCTTTGTACCTGTAGTTGGCATGGCTTTCCTTCTTACACCAAATGTGGCATATCCATGTCTAAAACTGGCTTCACACACATGCATCTTATGCAGTCTCAGAGGGCCCCATGCTTCAAACCCTATACTTGGTTTAATGATCTGCTATTGCCATTTTGAAATTCTTAATAATTTTTTAACAAGGGGCCTCTCATCTTTGTTTTGGACCCTGTAAATTATGTAGCCGATCCTATTCATACCTAATCTAGTAATTCTCAAACCTGAGGGCTCACTGGAGGAACTGTAAAAAATATAGATAGCCAAGTCCCACCTGAGAACAAATTAAATCAGACTCTGGGAATGATGCCCTGGCAGTGGTATTTTTAAAAAATTCTAACATGTTGTCAGGGTTGAGTATCACTGCCCTCATGTCACAGTCCAGATAATTTCTTTTGACATTTTCTGAAAACAAAATATGGTAAGAAATAGAAATATGATAAAAAAAAAAATTCAAAAATAATAGAAAGGTATTTTAAAAGGAAAAATGTATCTTTTACCCACTTCCAATCACTATTCACATTCCAATCACAGTGAAATAATTGTGAACGAGGTTTAAGCAGTAATATTCTAGAAAAATATTTCTGCATAAACAATTTAAGTTATCAAAATAAAAATATGTAGTAATGAATTATAACACACTGAGTAAAATAAGAAACTGTGAGTTCATACTAATGTAAATAAATAAATAGATAAATTGAAAGTATGATGATGAACTGGATATTTAAATAGTTTTAATGTTCTTCCCCAACCAATACTTACTAATTTCAAAGGGAGAGAGAGTAACTGCACAGTGAAGGAGTCTGGCTGACACCACCTCAATCATCATGTGATCACACTGAACATCAGCATCAGAAAAGGGAAAAATCAATAAACTGAAACCACGCACCACCTGAGAAGATGAGGGGAGAAAGGCACATCACCTTTCTAACATTTCTACCAAAAATTCATAACCTAAATTCATAATCTAATCAAGAGGAAAATTCAGGCAAACACAAATTAAGAAACATTCTACAAATTTCAAATGCATCTAGGTCATACAAATAATGGAAAGTCTGAAGAACTGTTGCACACTGAAAGAGGCTAAAGAGACAAGACAACCAAATGCAACACGTTTCTGAACCGGATCCTTTCGCAAAAGGCCAGAGATCCCATATCTATCTTAAGAAACAATAGCGCAAATATATGAAGATAGATATACGAGGATGTTCACTACAGCATTGTTTCTGGTAGCAAGAAAAATAAGAGTATAATCTAAATATCCATCATTAGGGTAGAGTTAAATAAATTATGAGAAATTGTGCCGTGTAAAATAGAGGGCAATTCACATGTAATGAGCCGGAAAATATCTCTGACATATCATTAGCTGAAACACTGTATTTCAGAGTAACAGGTACATCATGGCTCTATTCTTAATCAATGTGTATACGTACAAGGCTGTCCAGAAAGTATCCAGCCATGTAACCATTCTCATTATATTAACAATGACTAGATACTTTCCGGACAGCCTCATATATAAAAATCTTGTAGTAGTAACAAGTTTGCTTCTGAGGATAAAAGGAATTTCACTTTTTAATTGATATATATATATTTTAAAGGTAGACTATTACCTATTAACTTATTTTTATTTTTCAAGGAATACACTTTTATGCAAGATTGACAATTGATCTTCTTCGTGGCTGTTGTAGATTAGCAAATCAATAATTTTTTGTAACCACCCTTGAAGAAATCTATGAGAGCTTTTAATTTTAAGGAACTTTCTATCTCAGCCTTCTAAGTCAAGCAGCATAAAACATAAATGAAAAAACCTTACTTAGAAAATAAGCTCAAGTTGTTTTTTAAAAAATCTAAAATAAAAGGAATAAAGTATCTGCAAGTACATTTCAGTAAAGAATCAATGTTTCTAATTTTAAGAAATTCAAAGCTGCCATGGACTAATTACCATGCATTGAATTCCTCCAAATGCAGATCTATTACATGTTTGTGTGTATCTCTTTAGGCATGAAATAGAGAAATTGGGGGAGATGCGGGACACCGCTATAAGCTGTTTTCCTCCCTCCTTCCACAAACAATAATTTGGGTGTGAAAAGGATTTGTAAAACAAACACCAAGCTGCATAGGGCTTTGTGTTTTGAAGCTATAAGCATGAAGCTCCATTTAAGAAACTATCTTCCTGCCTGCTGAGATAAACAGGTTCTAAGTATCCTCTATAAATCTCCCAGCCATGGAAGAAAATAACCCCTCACTTTTTTTCTTTATTTGGTCCCAATTAAAGTTCAAAATGGGGGATTTATAATCTCCATCTAAACAGTGCATCTGCAATTTGTAGCCTGACATAAATAACCGGCTTTAATGCTGTAAAAGGACAAGAAGGGTCAAGTCCATGTATTTATATAGAAGTGAAAATGATGCCAATATTCAGCACTCCACCAAGACATCTCCTACTAAGAGGCCACAGCAGATAGTTGACATTTTTTCCTCCCTGACATCCATTCCCTCTGCCTAATGTCACCTGTATTTTCTCAGTGAGAATGACTTCTCCCATGGTTTTCAGTATTGGGAAAACAATTCCAGTTGACCCTGTTCAATGAGATAAGAAAAAGATCAGGTCCTCCCTATCCCTGCCCTAGGATAGCCAGGGGACAAGCACGTGACCTAAGCTCTGCTACGGGAGCTTATCAGGTGTTCTGCAGGTTATTAAGCTACTACTGCCTCTCAGCTCCAAATTCACCTTCTCCATCCAGCTCTGCAATGTTGGACTCGGGGCCCTGTAGACCGTATTTCTCAATGGCCAGGTGGCTTCTTGATTCATTCTGCCAATAGGGAAACTGGAAGGCAGGAGAAGGAATGAAGCGACCTACTCCTCTCCTTTCAACATCAGCCAACCTGCTGCCCTTCACCTTGGCAGCTGCATTTCCTTCAGATGACAACTGGTTCTTTCCCAACTTTGTCCCACAGTCCTAGAACCATTCTCATCCACTCCCTAGAGATACCCGCCAGACAGTACCTCTCCTCAGAGCTCTGAGCCAAGCCTTATGGGCTCCTCTTTCAACTCCTGAGACACCAGGAGAGGCTGGCCAGCACCTTCTCCTCAAATGTCTGGGACTCTGCTTTGTGCCTCTTCTCCAAGCTTCTAGATTCTGCTAACACCAACTTCTCTTTGCTTCCCAGCCCTGGGCATGGCAGCTTCTTCCTGCAGGTACTATATATATATATCTGTGTTGCCTTGATGTTCATTTTTACAATCGCAATCTGCCAACTTCTGTTTAACCAATTCCCTACGTTGAAGTCCCTGCTAAAATAACTGGCATGGTTTTGTTTTCCTCACCAGCCCGACTGCTACAGGAGCCTTCACCCAGGAAGCTGACCCCTGCGTAAGTAAGGAGGACAAGTGCAGGTTGCAGGTTTCCATTACAGAATGGGCATGGCCATAGACACGGTCCTGACTAGGTTTTCCTTGAGACAGAACCATCGCCCTGCTTCCTCTTCCCAAGCTCCCCTCCTCTGTCGGTTCCCCTCATCCTCACGCCTGGTCCTCCAGCCTCCTTTGGATTCTGTAGGCTGCCTGAAAACCATCCAAAAATTCCTTTTGCTTAGCTTAGTTAAAATCAGTTATTAACATATATGCAGAAAAGTTTGAGCCAATATCTTCATTCAGTCCATCTTTCAATCCGTAAGGATTCATTGAACAGCGCAGTTGGGACAAATGAATTCAACTCCAGGTACCCTGAGTACTTTATGTTCAAGCTTTAAAGAGCTAGAAAACTATATCATCGGTTTCTGATATCCTCCTAACAACACCCCCCACCACATACACACATACAGACTCACATGCCACACTCAGTCCCGACATTGCCAACCTCATATGGAAACGACTACCCAGGAATCATTTGCTCACAGATGATTCAGTTCATTCCCCTCACACATCAGGTCCAGAGACGAGATGAGAGGGGCCCAAAGTCATGCAGAAAGCAGTGAGAGTCGGGGCCATGATGCAGGCTTCTGGGGTACAGTCCACCCTCTATCCCGCAGCCACCTGGTCAACCCGGCATCTCTATCTCAGGCAGGGAAGTCTCCCTGAGAGTCAAAGGAAGATGGGTAAGTGAGTGCACTGGGCAGGGAATGGAGGAATGTACAACCCTACTCATTACAGAAAGCTTTTAACCTCACAGAAATCCATCTTCTTATGTGAGAGTCAGAAGAAAAGGAAAGCAGGAGACGAGCAGATAATTTTCTGAGATGCCGAGAGGGGTATACAGTGGAGAAAGGAGACTGGAGTTCAATTCCTGGCTCTTCCACCTATTCATTATTTAACTTTGAACATAGAATTTTACCACAAAGTGTTCCATTTCATTTTCTATAAATTAAGATAAAAGCAAATGTCCATTCTACTTTACAAAGTTATTTTAACCATGAGATACACTCATTCCGCAAATATGTGGGCTAAGCATTATTTTAGCAGCTGGGAACACAGCAGTGAGCAAGACAAACTCTTTACTATCTTAGGTAAAGATCTTTACATCTTAGTAGAGGGAGGCAGACAGAACACAAATAAATTTAGAAATAAATATGACCCTTTGGAGAACAACAAATGCGATGGGAAAATAAAATAGAGTAATTTGACTAAGAGCAATTGGGCTCATTCTGTTCGGAGGTCAGGGAAGGCTGCTTCAAGGAGGTGACACTTGAGCTGATTCATGAGGGGATTAAAAAGAGACAATGCAGAGAGAGAACATTTCAGACAGAGGGAACAGGGAGTGCCAAGGCCTGCAAGTGGGAGCAAGTCTGGTGGCTGGAGGAACAGAAAGGTGGGTGAGCACAGCTGGACCAGAGGGAGTGCTGGAGAGTGGGGTCAGGTTGACCCTATGGAAACAAGACTTTTCACAGCTGGTCATGTATTTGCACACGCTTTTAGCATTGTGTAATATTAGCTCACTTGTTCTATTCCCATTAGCTTACTTTATCATTTGAGCTTTTTCTTGCATAATTTCTTGTTCATTTTCAATGGCCAGTGACTTTCTAATACTTCTACTTTAAATTTTCTGTGCTCTTCCTCACTCTTTGCCAAACAGACATACACAAATTTCATATAAAGAGACTCTAAGAAGCCGGGTGTGGTGGCTCACGCCTGTAATCCTAGCATTCTGGGAGGCCGAGGCGGGCGGATCGTTTGAGCTCAGGAGTTCGAGACCAGCCTGAGCAAGAGCGAGACCCTGTCTCTACTGAAAAAAAAAAAAAGGAAGAAATTAGCTGGACAACTAAAAATATATAGAAAAAATTAGCCAGGCATGGTGGCGCATGCCTGTAGTCCCAGCTACTCGGGAGGCTGAGGCAGGAGGATTGCTTGAGCCCAGGAGTTTGAGGTTGCTGTGAGATAGCCTGATGCCACAGCACTCCAGCCCTGGCAACAGAGTGAGACTCTGTCTCAAAAAAATAAAAAAATTAAAAAAAAGAGAGACTCTATGAGATTTTTCTGTTTGGTGCAAATAAGTCCACCAATTTACATCTTGTGTGCCAGGGAAGTAGTATACTACAATGGGTAAGCAGTTGAGCTTTGGAATCAGGTCTCGGTTTAAATCTTGCATCTCCTACACAGCAGCAATATTAATCTGGACAAGTTGATTAGCTTCTCTAAGCCTTCATTATTTTCATCTATAAAATAGACTTAAGGATACCTAACTTAGAGAATTTTGTGAGACTTCTGTGACTGCACGTGTGTAAGGCACAGAAGTGGGCACAGGGAAAGCACTCAATGAATGCTAACTATAGGTGGCCCTTTGTTCGTTGATGTTTCCTCTTTCTTCCTCACTTTTCTCTACTAATTTCCTCCGGTTCTGTCAATGCTCAGCTCAGATGTCATCTTCT